>CAUYRT010040946.1:0-196230 GCA_963574885.1 Lepilemur ruficaudatus | reverse complement strand
TGTTCAGGCTCCTGCTTCATTTTGAATGTTCTCTCTTCTGTCGGAGCTCACCACACCTGCACGTGCAGCAGCCAGTAGCTGCACACGCACAGAACATCCAGCAAGTGAGGAAACTTGTCTTACCCCTGTGGCTTCCAGGCTAGCTAACTGTATGATGTTGAATTAATCCTATAAGTTCCCTGCACTTTGTCACTTCTGTAAAACGGGGCAGGTGAATCAGGTCACCAAAGGTCTGTGCGTACAGTGAGGGCTCCTCCGAGACAGCACCACCCCTCATCTCCTCGGTGTCCCCAGGCACATAGCAGGCGCTGAAATGTTCACTGAATGTGTGTGCGAATAAACGACTATTACTAGAGCAACATGAGTCATGGAATCGATCAACAAATATTTCCAAATGTCTACCACACTGGAGAATGGGGAAACCAAATACCCGAGGAGAATGACGTTTTCTCCCTGCCTTCCCCTCACCCCCTGCCTGGGAGAAGGCTTCGCACCTCAGAGAGATAAAGAGTGTTCTTGAGATGGTCATAGAAGTTGTCAATATTAACTAGAGAAAAGTCCATTAGTCTCTGAGGTGTTTTATATCAACGGACCTGAGGGACCCAAAGAGCCCTCCTGTGACCCACAGGATGCCACTCCCACCCCAAGTCCATGGAGGAGAACCAGATGGAGTGAAGGGAGCCAGGGTCCAGGAGAACAGAGGGGTAAACAGACTGAGGGACCCAATGGCAGCATTCTGGCTAAGATTTTCTTGCTGTTAATGGGGTGCGCTTTCACACACTTTCTAACATATCAGGCCTAGTTAAGGGATCACAAAACTATCACTCAATTCAACAAACATTTATAGAGTACTCCCAAAGTGCCAGGCCCTGCAAAAGTTCAGGAAATACAAAAACAAACAATAAAGCCTCTGTCCTCAAAGACTCCCAACCAGTAAGCTCCAGAGAGTCCCTGTGCTACGACAGGCCCCTCCCTGCCATCCACCAACACAGCCCTACCCCACCTGTGAGACCAGCTCAAGTTCCACCCAAGCCCGAGTCCCTCTTGGTCCCCAGGGAACTCCTGCCACTTCTTAAACTGGACTGCATCTCTAGGCTTTATGAAGTGTATTCACCTCCTAGCTAGACTTGAGCCTCCTGAAGACAGAGACCATGTTTAGAATTTTCCAGAAAGAATCCACACCCATGGTTTGTGGAGGGGTTTTTTTGTTTGTTTGTTTGTTTTTGAGACAGAGTCTCACTCTGTTGCCCCCGCTAGAGTGCCACGGCGTCAGCCTAGCTCACAGCAACCTCAAACTCCTGGGCTCAAGTGATCCTACTGCCTCAGCCTCCCGAGTAGCTGGGACTATAGGCACATGCCACCATGCCCAGCTAATTTTTTCTATTTTTGGAAGAGACGGGGTCTTGCTCTTGCTCAGGCTGGTCTTGAACTCCTGAGCTCAAACCATCCGCCTGCCTCGGCCTCCCAGAGTGCTAGGATTACAGGCGTGAGCCACCGTGCCTGGCTTACACTCGTGGTTTGTACCAAACCAAGCCCAGGCCAAGCCTGAGCCTTCAACTCGAGGACAGTCTCCACTGCCCAGCACAGTGTGTGTCCCCGGTGGGTGCTTTATAAACTCTGTGGTAGCAAAGCTACAATCAGCTCTCCAACATGCCAACAGCTGGGATGACTTAAAAACCGAGAGAGAAAGAATGATCAAACAAATCTCAAACGGGGATTTTGACCAGTTTTACCTCCCAGATTCCCGTAACACACATGGTCTGATCTGTTACCTAACAGCAAGGCCAGCGTCACCTCACCTGACTCATGTCTTGCCTCTTCTCCCCTCTTAGTGGGAACAAAGTCATCCCACCTGCTCTCACTCCCGCCTGGAGGCTTCCAAGGAGGCTTCCTGTTAACCTTCCCTTCAGCCCCCACAAATATCACCCAGCATTCAAGCCCAGCCTCTCCTCTCTCTGTGCACATTTCCCATTGTTTCTGGAATAGATGGCAAGTTTTCCCACAACCTTTAGCATTTACTATAAGTATTATTAACATTATCTTTCTTCTTTTGCCTGGGGCCGTTTCCAAACAAGGTCTGGAGCCAGGAGCCCCAGCAGCTGGGCAGACACATTTTAAGGCTCCTTCCCTCCTGGGGCTCCTATTTCTCAAACCCTCTTGGACCTGACGCTCTGAGGGGTCTTCCACAACCCAGTTCCCTCTCCTTTGGACTGGAGCAGCCAAGCCACGGGCACCTCCCCGACAGATGGAAGAGGAGGCCTGACTGAACCCACTGCTCCAGGGGCAGTGTCTTGGGTAAGGGAGAACTGCCTCTTCTCCTGGATCCTGCTCTGCTGCCACCTCACGTGGCTACAGAATTGGAGGGAACTGTGAACAGAGCAAGGACAGGGCAACTTCCCTGGTAACAACACTACTATTGCGGATTTGTGCCAAGAATGGGAGTAGGAGGACAGAGGGGACACAGACCACGTCATCCTCTCTTCTGCCAACCCTTAGCACCCACTTTCCTGACAAATATTCTGCTAGAGAGAATCACTGCAAGGTATAAGGAAATCCAAATGAGAAAAGAAGACTTGAGGAAGAAATACCGCACCAGGGGTGGGGAGGCGGGCGGGAGCACAGGAAGGAACAGGCACTGCTGCCAAGTTATCAGTCACCTTCTTATGTTCTTAAGAGTGCTGCACTTCTTTTGTTTGACCAGTTTTACCTCCCAGATTCCCGTAACGCACATGGTCCGATCTGTTACCTAACAGCAAGGCCAGCGTCACCTCACCTGTTCTTGCCCTCTAATGGGAACACTGGCCTGGGACTAACGTGCAGACTGACCACCAGGGTGAGTACCCGCCCTGAACCATCCAGAGAGATCAGGACCCTCTACCTGGGAACCTCCATCCACACTTCAAGCCACTCAACGCAGCACCGACAGTCGCAATGAAAGTTCTAGGCTCTTTCCTCCTTCTTTTGCTGCCACTAATGCTGATGTCCAGGGTCTCTAGCAGCCCAAATCCAGGTAAATAAGATTAATTGTCTACGGAGGGGGAAAGGGGGGAAAACGTGGCAAAACAGGCCACACCTGCATTAAAATGTAGCTACAGGGATTTGGGATAAGTGAGCCTTTCTCAGTGCCATTTACCAAAAGGAGCAAACTGTGCTTGCACCCAAATGGTGATGTGAGAGTTAAATGAGATATTGTGTGTGAAAGTGTCTCCATCTGTAGCTGGGGAAATACGTATATATAGGTAAATACTGGATCAACACAGGTTTGCTCACTTGCCTTCTCCCTCAACCCCTTTGTGCAAGAGGGATGTATTTCCCCTGGACCAAACTTGGTGGTGGCAGTGGGAGGGTGTCGAAGGCAACTGTACATTTATAGAAGACAAGGAAGTCCTTGCCAATGTTCTTTACAGCACACCGGACATGCCACCAACACTTTCTAGTGGTATTTAATGGTAATAAAATAAACCAGAAAAATCCTATCACCAGGTAGTGTCCATGTTTGTGGCCTTAGTCATACCAAGCCCTGTTGGAAGAGCTCACCTTTTGGGAAGGGTCCCAAATTTGCTCCCGTTTTCACTACAGCCAAAGTAGCCCAGCCCTTTGCAGAACAACATGCAAAAGAGAGCTCATCCCACGTATGAGCCCTGGGAACGCCATCTTCCCCAGGGCTACTTTGAGGTGAAACAGCTTTGTTACACACTCAGCATCAACTTGGTCCTAAAACCAGGAGTTCACCCTACTCCATCCCAGTTCCAAACTTCCCTGTCTTTGTAGAGAGAGCTCTCTGGAAGCTGCTGAGCCCCAAGGCCCCAGGGCCTCGCCTACCATTCTGGAAGGGAAGGCTTTTCCGTCACTAGCACAGACACTGAGGCTGGAGTCCTCAGCCTGGATTCAAAGCTCTCGCCCCTGTCTGCCTCTCCAGTGCTTCCCTCTCCACTCACTAACGAATACTCCATGCTGCATTCAAACTAGACCATTTGCTCTTCCCTGAACAGGTCACCTTTGCCCATCCACCCAGCTCAAAAGCCACCTCCTCCCCCAGCTTCCCTCAATCCCTCCCACAACCAGACTCAATCACCACCCCCCATCAGGTTTAGGCCCCCAACCCCAACTCTCTTTTTGCACTTATCACCTTCTGCCTTATACTGGAGGTGTTCCTGGAGGTTCCTCCTACCTCCAGCCCTGCCCTTCCAGACTGCAACCTCCTTGGTGGCACAAACTGGTATACTGTTTCCATAACCCTCACACTATTGAGCACAGTACTCAGCAAATATTAACTAAGTGAAAGAAAACATCCTCAGGTTTCTAAGTTCAAAATGTTGTCCTTTTGATACTCTACACCAGGGCTTGATAGCAGCTCTATTGACACTTGGGGCTGAAATTCTTCACTGCGGGAGCTGTTCTGTGCACTGTGAGGTGTTTAGCAGCATCCAGTGGTCTCTATCCACTAAATGCCAATAGCAGTCTTACCCTTCCCCAGCCCCACCCTGTTACAAAAGCCAAAAATATCTCCAGACATTGCCGAATGTCCCCTGGCAGGGGAATGTCCCCAGTTGAGACCCACTGCCCTATACCAATAGTTCTCCAACCTGACTACACATTTAGACACACCTGGACACTTAGACTCAGCCTCAAAGTCAGGGCAACCTGGATCCACGTCCTGGCTCTGCTACTCACCTCGCAACGCTGAACAAGTCGCTTCACTTTTTGAGCCTAAGTTTTATCATCTTAAATGAATAAAATACTGCTTCTCACACAGACTTGTTGTGAAGATCAAATGATCCTTAATGTGATCTAGAAAGAGTTCAGTAAATAGACTGAATGGAATTTCTAAAGTAGCTCCTAAAGCACAGGCCAGGGAACTGGGGAAAGCTCACTGTGTGGCCATTCAGCGTGATCACAAACCTCATCAGATGGGTGGTGGCTGGGCTTAAGCCTTGTTCCCCAGCCAGGCATAGTTGTACAATGTGGGCCTAAGTCTGAGCTAATTAATGGCTAGAGGAAACGACACACCCTAGACCCCAAAATAATTCTCAACATAGAACCTAATCTTATTTTCTCTTCAAATAACCACATACATGCTCAACACGCTTTGCACAGGGGATAAGGAAAAAAAAGAAATAGATGAGAATATATGAGGATATGAGGAAATAAATTACTTATAATAATAATTACTTATTAATTGTAAAATTAGTTATAACAATAGGTGAAGTACTAAGAACTCCTACTTCTCAGGCATTGTTCTAAGCACTTTACACATATTACCTCATTTTTGTCCTCACAAAAATCTAATGCATTTTTAAAAACCTTTTTAATTCTTTATTTTTCAACTTTTCAAAAATATTGTAAAAACATTCAGTGCCCCAGTATATCCTTCATCCAGTTTTTTTCAAGTAACTGGGTGGGTTACTTGGGTTCAGTACAGGCCAGGCATGGTGGTTCATGCCTATAATCCTAGCACTTAGGAGGTTGAGATAGGAGGATTGCTTAAGGCCAGCAGTTCAAAACCAGCCTGAGCAACACAGCAAGACCCTGTCTCTACAAAAAATTTAACTTAGCCAAGTGTAGTGCTGCACCCATGTAGTCCTAGCCACTCAGAAGGCCAAGCCAGGAGTATTGCTTGAGCGCAGGAGTTGGAGGTTGCAGTGAGCTGTGATCAAGCCACTGTACTCCAGCCTGGACAGTAGAGTGAGACCCTGTCTCAAAAATAAATAAATAAATAAATAAATAACATCTTATATAACCTGATTATCAAAACCAGGAAATTAGCATTGATACAATAATATTAACTAATCTACAAATATTCAAATTTTGCTAATCATTCACTAATGTCCTTTTTCTGGCCCAGAGGCCATTCCAGGATCCCACACTGATAGCATTGTCACGTCTTTTAGGTCTCCTGCAATCTAGGGTAGTTTCTCAGTCTTTCCTTGTCTTTCATGGCCTTGAGACTTTTGAAGAGTTGTGGTGAGCTGTTTTGTAAGAGGCTGCTCAATTTGGGTTTTTCTGATGTTTCCTCATAATTAAGTTCAGGTTATATATTTTGAGGAAAAATACCACAGAAGCAACATGTCCTCAGTACATCATATCAAGAGGCCTAGGATGGTGGTACCTCTCATTACTGGTGGTGTTAACTGTAAGCACTTGGTTAAGGTGGTGTCTGCCAGATTTCTCTTCTGTAAAGTTACTCTTTGTCCCATTGTAATTAATAAGTACCTTATAGGGAGATACTTTGGGACTAAGCAAATAGCCTGCTTCTTCTCATCATACTTTTAACCATTAATTTTTAGAATCCACTGATGATTCTTGCCTACAAACAATTATTACTGTGGTGTTAACCAAATAATGATTTTCTATTTCCATCATTTCTTCTACATTTATTAATTGGAATTCTAGTATAAGAAAGAGCTATTTCTTCTCTATTATTTATTTATTGCATTACTTATTTATATCAGTATGGACGCATGGACATTCATGAGTTAGAATCCATTACCATCATTATTTATTATGTTGCTTGTATTGTACCAAAATTGGCCATTGGGAGCTCCTTCTAGTTGGCTTGTGGTAGTTCACATAGGGCTGCAGAAAGAACAAAATGTCTCCATCATTTTTCGAGCAGCTCCTTACTTCCCAGCACCACAAGATGCTCCAGGATTACCTTATGCTCTCCTGCCCCAGCCCTGGAACCAGCCATTTCTCCAGGAAGCCCTGGTTCCTTTCCTGAGAGAGTCATATATTTACAAACCATGGGCACTAGATATGCCAGTTGCTGGTAGGTCCCAGTGCTCCTCGGCCCTCTAGTGGACGAAGCAGGGAAGTAACATACACACATACTAATGTGCAGTAGCTCCCCCGCATTATTCGCAGTTTCAGTTACCCACTAATTGCGGTCCAAAAATATTAAAATATTTTGATAGAGAGAGAGAGACACCGCCTTCACATAACTTTTATTACAGTATATTGTTATGATTTTTCTATTTTATTATTAGTTACTGTTGTTAATCTCTTACTAAGCCTAATTTATAAATTAAACTTTATCATAGGTATATATGTATAGGAAAAACATATATATAGGGTTCAGTACTATCCAAAGTTTCAGGCATCCACTGGGGTTCTTAGAACACATACTCCACACATAAAGGGAGACTACTGTATTATTATTAGCCACATTTTACAAATTAGGTAAATGAGGCACAGAAAAGTTAAGCAATTTATCCAAAATCACAAAGCAAATATGTAGAGGAACTGGGAAATGAAGATACTGACAGATGCACCACAAGTATTAACAAGCACAGTAACTTCTTTATACATACACGTCAGCAGAAAGCCATAAGCCTAACATTCCAGCATAGATACTCTCTTCGGAAAATAGCTAGAGGTCCACGGTGATAACCAGAATAAAAACCACCATGTACTGAACACCCGCCTGGGAACTGGGCACCCACAGTGCCTCATTTATCCCTAACAACCCTGCAAGGTGAATATTACTATCCTCATTTTTAAAATCAAGGAATCAAGCAAGGATCAAGGAAGCTAAGTGACTCGTCCAAGACTGCATAGTTAAGTGACAGAGCCAGTAGCTGACTTCAGGCCAATCTAGATATAAAGTCCATGTTCTTTTTTGTTGCTATTGTTGTTTTTATTTTTTATTTTTTTGTTTGTTTGTCACAGAGTCTCACTCTGTTGCCCTGAGTAGAGTGCCGTGGCGTCAGCCTAACTCACAGCAACCTCAAACTCCTGGGCTCAAGCAATCCTCCTGCCTCAGCCTTCCGAGTAGCTGGGACTACAGGCATGTGCCACCAACCCAGCTAATTTTTCTATTTTTAGTAGACACGGGGTCTCACTCTTGCTCAGGTTGATCTTGAACTCCTGAGCTCAAGCAATTGTCCCGCCTCGGCCTCCCAGAGTGCTAGGATTACAGGTGTGAGCCACCGTGCCTGGGCAAAGGCCATGTTTATTCCACTGGATCAGTGTTTCCCGAAACTGATTTTAGGTGGAACATAAATAAGCTTTTTTATTTTACTTTAATAGTTATATATTCATATTACCGCATGTTAGAAAAACTTTAAGCATACATCAAACCTGCAATTTCATGGATAATATTGCATAGGATGAGGGTGTTTTGCAAAATAAATTTATTTAGAAGAAAAGTATGAAGTAAATAATAACAGAGGTGGTACAAGCTGTAGGAAAAAATCAGAAAGATGGTCTAAAAATGTCTGAGGTTTGAGAGACATACTACCATAGTACCTACCATACAGCTTCATTTTCAGTTACACCTATGAAATTAGGGTCAAATAGGGCTGCAAGAAGAACAACAGACTAAGAATCTTGGACCTTTAGCTAGATGCAGTGGGGCATGTCTGCAGACCCAGCTACTCAGGAGGCTGAGGCAGGAGGATCACTTGAGGCCAGGAGTTTGAGGCCATAGTACACTATCATTGTGCCTGTACCCTGGGCAACATAGTGAAACCCTGTCTCTAAAAAATAAAAATAAAAGTCTTGGACCTAGGTTTTAGCCCTAGATGTGTTACCATTACCTTTATGAATGTGGGCATTTCGTTTGCTCTGTCTGGGGCTGTTTCTTCATCTATAAAAAGAGACAGAGATTTAATTAATTAGTACAGCCCTTTTTAAAGCAATTTGATAAGGATATCAAGAAACATAAAACTGTTCTTAACTTTTACATAGATGGGTATCAATTGTTCTGTTCCATGTATAAAGCACTTTTAACTATTTCTTGGAAGGCAGGTCTGGTAGTGACAAATTCCCTTAGTGTTTGCTTATCTGGGAAAAACTATTTCTCCTTTATTCATAAAGTTTAGTTTTTCAGGATACAAAATTCTTGGCTGGCACTTATTCCATTTAAGAAGACTAAAATGGACCCCAATCCCTCTGGCTGGTAAAGTTTCTGCTGAGAAGTCTGCCATCAGTCTGATGGGTTTTCCTTTGTAAATTACTTGAGGCTTTCATCTCACAGTTTGTAGCAGTTTGTAGCATTTTCTCCTTCACTGTGACTTTGGCCAGACTGTTGACTATGTGCCTTGATCATGTCCTATTTGCCATGACTCTTCTAGGTGTTCAATGACTTTCTTGTATCTGGATGTCTAAATCTCAGGCTGGACATGGTGGCTCACACCTATGAGCCCAGCACGTTGGGAGGCTGAGGTGGGAGGATCACTTGAAGCCAGGAGTTTGAAACCAGCAACATAGTGAGACCCCATCTCTACAAAAAAATTTAAAAATTAGCCAGGCATGGTGGCACATGCCTGTAGTCCTAGCTACTGGGGAGGATTACTTGGGCCCAGGATTTGGAGGTTACAGTGAGCTGTGATTGTACCACTGCACTCCAGCCTGGACAACAAAGCAAGACCCTGTCTCTAAAATAAATAAATCTCTAGCAATACCAGGGAAGTTTTCCATTATTCCCCTCAGATAGGTCTTCCATGCTTTTTGCTTTTTCCTCTTCTCCCTCAGGGATACCTGTGATTCTTACATTTGTGTGCTTTACATAATCCCATATTTCTCAGAGACTTTGATCATTCTTCTTGAGTCTTTTTTCTTCATTTTTGACTGACTGAAAATTAGCCCATTTTTGGGCTAATTCAAAAACCTTGTCTTCAAGCTCTGAAATTCTTTTCTTCTGTTTGGTCTAGTCTGTTGTTAAAACGTTCCACTGTATTTTAAAGTTCCCTAAATGACTCTTTTATTTCCAGAAATTCTTTTACGTTTTTTTCTTAAATTAACTCTTCAGTGAATTTTTCATCCTGAATTATTATTATTATTGGTTTCTTTGTGTCAGTTTTCAACTTTCTCATCAATTCTTTTGGACTTACTTATGATCCATATTTTGAATTCCATATCGGATATTTCAAAAATTTCCTTTTGGTTGGAGTCCATTGCTGGAGAGTTAGTATGATTCTTTGGGGGACGTCAAAACAGCCCAGTTTTTCATGCTTGCAGAGTTCTTACACTGGTTCCTTCTCACCTGGAACCTATTCTCTCAGCTCAAAACAGCTAGCTTTGTAGTTCACCTGTTCTCCTCTGCTGGGAACTCTGCTGCTCAGTTAGAGAGGGAGAGGTACACTGCCTTTCAGCTCCTGCAGGTAGATACCCACTGTGCTGTTGCGGGCAATTTAGGTCGATTGGACCTCAGACCTCTGGGAGAGTGTTTAGATGACAGCGGTAGTGGACTAGGTTAGGTAATCCCCTGTTCTCAGGCCCCTGGATGGTGTGCTTGAGTCCTAGGGGCACCAGACTGAGACAGGGCTGGCAAACTTGCCCTCAAGCCTCCCTAAATTCATGTGCTGGCTGTGATAATGAGGGGTGGGGTGATCTGCTATAGAAGAATGCTCAGGCAGGAAAAGGGCACTGTAAGCCTGTGACAGGAGGGGTGGGACCATCTTGACAAGAGTAGGCAGTCAGCTGTGGGCACACAAGCTGCTCGCACTTTCCTTTCTTGGCAGTGACAGCAGTCTCTGTCCTTCAGGTGCACAAAAGCATGAAGATTCTCAGCTCCCACTTTGGCCCATCTGCAGCAGCGGTGGTAGAGGAAGCTCAACCCACTGTGTGCTGCTCTTAACTTTTGACCCAGTAATTCCACTTTGGGAACTCTCTCCCAAGAAAATAATCCAAAACTTGAAAAATAGTTATACTAACAAAAAACTCATCAATATCTTAAAATAAAACATTCTAAATATTCAGCAATGGAAGAATAGTTAAATAATTTGGAACACATATAATTGATGAGAATATTATGCAGTCATTAAAAACGTTATAAAGATGACATAGCACCATTCTTATAAAGTAGGGAAAAAGATAGAAATCTGTTCACATATTACAGTTATCACCATATAAAGAAAATGACATGCAGGTAAGAAATACACCAAAATACCAACAGTTCGTTAAGAGTAATGATTTCTCTGTACTTTCAAAATTTTCTCTAATACAGGCCAGGCACTGTGGCTCATGCCTGTAATCCTAGCACTTTGGGAGGCCAAGGCAGGAGGATCCCTTGAGGCCAGGAGTTCAAGACCAACCCGGGCAACAGAGTGAGACCCTGTCTCTAAAAAAACTAAAATAAATTAGTCCCAGTCACTCGAGAGGCTGAGGTAGGAGGATTGCTTAAGCCCAGGAGTTTGAGGTTACAGTGAGCTATGATGATGCCACTGCACTCTAGCCCAGGCAACAAAGCAAGACCCTGTCTCAAAAAAAATTTTTTTCTCCAATACTGTTATATTATTAATATATTACATTTAGAGTGAAAAAAAACTTCTCAATTGAGAGGTTCAACTAAATAATCTCCAAGATTCCTTCTGGCTCTAATATTCTGTGGTTTTTCACTGGAACTAGGAACAGAGGTCAGGCAAGAGTAAAAATGAGTAAAAATGTTAGAAAAGTTTAGATGGTAGGGGCTACTCCTGTTTAAATTACTTTGATAGCACATGAGGACATTTGAAAACTAACACTTGGGGAAATGATGCAACACCCTCCATCTGTGTGGCAGAAAGGGCACAAGTCTGGGAAATAAGAAACCTAAATTGAATCAGATGATCTCTAAGGGCCCTCTCCAAACAACTTGTCCATCCACTTATTGAACAAACATTTACTAAAGGCTTACCATGTGCCAGGAACCATGTAGCTGAATGACTACCAAACTATTGGTTCAGAGTCTAATGAGGGAGAAAGATTTGCTAGGGCTAGCATAACAAAACACCACAGACCGGGTGGCGTAAACAACAGAAATATATTTCTCATGGTTCTGGAGTCTGGAAATCCATGATCAAGACATCAGCAGGTTTGGTTTCTTCTGAGGCCTCTCTCCTTGGCTTGCAAATGGCCATTGTCTGAGTTTGGGTGGCTATAATTAAGTAACATAGACTGGATAGCTTATAAAGAACAGAAATTTAATTCTCACAGTTCTGCAGGCTGGATATCCAAAATCAGGGTGCCAGAATGGCTGGGTTCTGGAAAAGGTCCTCTTCCAGGTTGTAGACAGGTGACTTTTCCTTGTATCTTCACATGGTAGAAAGAGAGCTCTCTAGGGTCCCTTTTATAAAAGCGCAAATCCCATTCATGACAGTTCCACCTGCATGACCTCATTACCTCCCAAAGGTTCCATCTCCTAATACTATCACATTAGGGGTTAGGATTTCAACATATGGATTGTGGGGGGCACATTTAGTCCAAAATAGCTGCCTTCTTGCTGTGTCCTCACATGGTTGTTGTTTTGTGCACACACATGCCTGGGGTCTTTTTATGTGTCCAATGTCCTCTTCTTAAATGGACACCAATAAGACTGGATTAGGGCACACATAATGGCCTCATTTCAATTTAATCAGCTTTTTAAAGGCCCTGTCTCCAAATACAGTCATTCTGAGGTACTGGGGATTAGGGCTTCAACATGTGAATTTGGGGGGACACAATTCAGTCCGTAACATATTTCAAACAACAAACTGTGCAATAATAGAACTGCATTCAAATACAATGGGTACTATGTGAAGGCATAATTAATTCTGACAGGAAATATCAGAAACTACTGCAGAGAGGAGGTGTCATCTGGGCCCAGTTCTAATTTGAGCAGCGGTCTCCAACCTTTTTGGTCCCAGAGACCAGTTTTATGGAAGACAATTTTTCCACAGACAAGGGCGGGAGGGATGGTTTGGGGATGATTCAAGTGCATTACATTTCTTGTGCAGTCAACCTCTCTGCTAACGATAATCTGTATTTGCAGCCATTCCCCAGTGCTAGCATCACCGCCGCAGCTCCACCTCAGATCATCAGGCACTAGATTCTCATAAGGAGCGTGATGCCTACATCCCTCGTGTGAGCAGTTCACAGTAGGGTTTATGCTCCTATGAGAATCTAATGCTGTCACTCATGTGACAGGAGGTGGAGTTTATGCAGTGATGCAAGCCATGGGGAGCAACTATAAATACAGATGAAGCTTTGCTCACCCCCCTCACCCCGCTCATCTCCTGCTGTATGGCCTGGTTCCTAACAGGTCACAGACTGGTATTTGGTCCATGGGCCAGGGATTAGGGACTGCAGAACTTGAGAATCTCAGGTCTATAAACCATTATTCTTACTTGTCATAAAAATATTTTAAGTATCAAAAAAAAATGGAGATAAGATATAATCAGAAAATAAAACAGGTTTGGAAAGAGGCCAAAAGAAGAATGCATTTGCTCCGGAGGAACCAACCTCTTATACTTGAACTAGGATTGTGGATTCAAATATAGCAACTTGGAGGTCAAGTGAAAATCTTGGTTCATGGAATAATCTGCTCCTTGCTCTCAGTACTTAAGTCTCAAGGATTTTAATGTAGAGTATGGGGGGAGGGTGTGAGATCTTGATAAACCCCCACCTTTGTCCTCTCTTCCATCTAGAAGCCATTCTTTCTCCACTTACCTTCAGCTAAACTTTCTCTAGGCCAGATTTTAAACCTCAATTCCTTATCCATTAAAATACTCCTCTCTTGCAGTAAATTAGATCCCAGAAGTTAAAAAGGAGGACAAATGGAGCTTTGCTGACCTAGGCAACACAATGCTGGGGGAATCATTTCTGTTGGCACCTTCCAGTCCCTGGAAGTGACCAGTTTCCTTCCAACAGGGGTCGCCAGAGGCCACTGGGACCAACGCCAGGCTTCTAGGAGGTGGCTCCAGGAAGGAGACCAAGAATGTGAGTGCAAAGGTCAGTAACTTAGCATCAACAACAGCAATGGCACCACTATGACCCCAGCTCTCTCTCTTGGGCACCTCTGAGACCAGTGCAGATGTTGTTTCAGCTGACTTCACCCCCGTCCCTCTCCACAGCTCAGCCGACCTCACCCATTGCCCTCTCCACCAGCCTACCACACGCAGCACCAGTGCCTGCTATCTTCCTGAGTCTCAGACAAGAGCTAGGCTCCTCCAAGGTGTAGGGAAAAGCTAGCCAAATCTCAGGCTGCCACCTCCCCCTTCCCCTTTTCCCAAAGAACCCAGGGCTGCCTTCCAAAGCCTTTTTACTTTTTCCTGGCCTTCCAAAAGCTTCCTGGATCCTATTTTCAGCCTTATCTCACTCACAGGAAAGACAGAAAGCAGAGAAGCAAAATGGCTTGCACAAGGTAAAGCAGCCACTAAAAGGCAGACACTTGGGTCTTACTTCTCACTCTTTGGTCTCCCCAGTGATATTCTGATGCCCCCTCCAAACCTGCCACCAAATCATTGCCCACACAGGTCAGGAAAAACAACTCAGGAATCCTGGCGTTCAAATAGCTAGATGCCTCCACTGTTCTGTGCTGACCCCTTTTCCCACCCCACTGCAGTATGAAAGAGGAAGTGGAAGGCATGGAAGATGGCAAGTAAAGCCCTGCCATACTCCCTACTATCAAAAGAATTAACGCTCCTGTCTAAGTAGCAACTCTGTTATTCCAGATTGGTTCCTAAGAGCCCCTAAAAGAAAACTCATGACAGTGCCTGGGCTGCCAAAGAAGCAGTGTCCCTGTGATCGTTTCAAGGGCAAGGTGAAGAAAACTAGTAAGTTTCAAGAGCATAACTTTCCTTATACCAGAGTCACTCTGGGGAATCACTGGCGATAAAGAAGATGTTAGAATAGACAAGAGAGGTGAAATGAAGAGCCAGATAAGCACACACCTCAGCCTTTTCCATTCAGTGTCAACTTGTAGGGAAACAGGAAGAGCAAGAAAAAGTGGTATACAATTTTCCTGATACCAGAAAGGTTTAACCGAATTCTTACATTTTAGAAACTTACTGCCTATTAAAATAGAGGGAGAGCTAAAGAGTAAGAGATGATACCTGCAACATATATAAACCTATGAAGCATTAGTATTCAGAATATACAGAGAATTCCTACAGGCTGGGAATAGTGGCTCACACCTGTAATCCTAGCACTCTGGGAGGCTGAGGCAGGAGGATAGCTTGAGCTCAGGAGTTCGAGACTGAGCAAGAGCAAGACTTTGTCTCTGCTAAAAATAGAAAAAATTAGCTGGGTGTGGTAGTGCACATCTGTAGTCCCAGCTACTCGGGAGGCTGAGGCAGGAGGATAACTTGAGTCCAGGAATTTGAGGTTGCAGTGAGCTATGATTATGCTGCTGCACTCCAGCCAGGGTGGCAAAGTGAGACTCTGTCTCAAAAAAAT
Source organism: Lepilemur ruficaudatus (assembly GCA_963574885.1). NCBI lineage: Eukaryota > Metazoa > Chordata > Mammalia > Primates > Lepilemuridae > Lepilemur > Lepilemur ruficaudatus. The sequence continues at coordinate 181,095 of CAUYRT010040946.1, read as the reverse complement.
TTAAAAAAGAATTCCTACAGATCAGTGAGAGAAAGGCAGGAAATACAATAGACGAATAGGCTAAAGACTAGCCACTGCACAGATGAGGAAACCCAAATAGCTAATAAATACATGAAGAGGCACTCAACCTTATTATTATTGGGAAAATGTGAATTAAAACCAAAGAAAGATATCAGTATACAATCATCAGATTGGCAAAAATTTTAAAGTCTGACAAGACCAAGTACTGGCAGAGTAGAGCAAAGAAACTCTCATATACTATTAATAGGAGTATAAATTAGTAAATCACTTTGAAAAAGTATTAGCAGCTGTTTACTAAAGTTTAAGTTATATGTACTCTATGACTACCACTCTTAGGCATATACTCAGAAGGACTGCATGCATGCTTATGTACACCAAGAAAACATGTGCCAGAATCTCATAGCAGCATTGCTCATAACTGCCCCAAACTGAAAACTGACCAAATGTCTACCAACAGAAGAATGAATAAATAAATTGTGGTATATTAGAATATTATATATCAATGAGAACGAACAAACATGTAACAGAATAAATGAATCTTACAAACATAATGCTGAGTGAAAAAAAGACAAGACATGAGAGAATAGCTACAGTATGATTTCATATACTGTCTTAGTCTGTTTGCAGTGTTAAAACAAAATACCATAGATGCAGTGGTTTTAAACAACAGAAATTTATGTCTTACAGTTCTTGAGGCTGGGACATCCAAGATCAAAGTGCCAGTATATTCCATGTCTGGTGAGGGCCCACTTCCTCATAGACAGCAATCTCACTCTACCCTCAACAGGGTAGAAGGGAGGGTGGCTCCCTCAGCCTCTTTTATAAGGGGACTGATCCTGTCATGAGGACTCCACCCTCAGGACTTAATCACCTCCCAAAGGCCTTACCTCTTAATACTATTACCTTGGGGGTTAGGATTTTAACATATGAATTTTGGGGAAATATAAACATTCAGATCATAGCATATAATATAAAAAATTCAAAAATGGGCAAAACTAAATTAGTTACGAATGTATACATATGTGGTAAAACAATTAAAAAATAAATAAATGATTACAATAAAAGAAAAGATTACTTCTGTGAGGGAGAGAGGGGCGGTAGTGATCAGAAAAGAAGGGGTGCTACTGGCAATATTCTATTTCTAAGCCTAGGTAGTAGTTTCATGACCATCTGATAAATAACTGTTTATTGAACGGCACATGTAAGTTTTTACGAACTTCTGTAGATATATAATATTTTCCAGTAATAAACGATTTGTTAAAGGTACAGAGCAAAGCAATACATATAGCATAATCTCATTTTTATTTTTTAAAGTAAACCATTACATTTTATATATACCAAAAGTTAGGGAAGAATATGTAGCAAACTACTAACAGTGGTTAGCTCTGGGAAGTGTGTTGCAGAGGTTGGGATGGGAGGAGCCCTTTTACTTTTTACCGGATTTTTTTAATTTGAACTTTATCCATTGGACGAGTCATATTTTTATAATTTTAAAAGCTCTCATAAAAATTAAATTTTAAAAATGTTTTTAACACTAACCTCTCCCCTTCATTTGTACCCTAGGACAACAAAGGCACCACAGGAAGCCAAACAAGTGCTCCAGAGCCTGCCAACAATTTCTTAAACGATGTCAGCTAGCCAGCTTTGCTCTGCCTTTCTAGGAGCTCTGAGAGCGCATGCTCCCAACTACACATTCTCAGGCAGTGAGCACACCTAGAGGATACTCTTATTCTCCCACCTCATCCTCCCACTCCCTGTACCCACCCCCTAAATCATTCCAGTGCTCTCAAAAAGCATTTTTCCCAAGATCACTTTGATTATCGCTCCCTCGAGTGCCTTATTCTCTTGTCAGTTTTCTCCTATGCCCTTCCCTTACCTAGGCTTAAGCTTAATTATCTGAAAGAATCCAGGAAACCCTAGCTTCCTAGCTGGTCTCATTTAACCTTAGATATAATCAGGAAAGTAACAAACCGAAGTCAATAAATACATTTAAATGTAATAGATCAAAATCGTTTCTTTCAAATGGATTCACATTCAATCCAAATGACCCACTTTACCCTGTTCACTCCAAACTGAACCCAGATTCTACACATACTTCTCCCCACTACAACCCTCACTCTCTCTCCACTGCCCAACTTGTTAATCTTTCACTCATTCAACAAACCTTTCTGAGGTAAGAGCTATGTGGGACAAATAAAGCAAGTATAGCAATGAATCAGACATGGTCTTATTAAAGATAATAAAGGTTAAAAAAAAAACCTTGGCCCAGTTTCCTAGCATGTAGGCAGCCTTCAGTGTTTGTGATTACTATCATCATCTTCGTCATCAATGGTCATTGTATTCGGTGAGTTTCCAATCCAGTGCAAAAGATATTCACACAGAACCATAGTTCAGGGCTAGAGAAATGGTATGGAGGATCTCAAATGCCATCCAGAAGGGTTTCAAGCTGTAAAAATGGGAGGTCACCACGTTTTTTGTTTTTTTTTTTGTTTGTTTGTTTGTTTTGTTTTTTTGGTTTTTTTTAGCATGGGAACAAAATGATCAGAGTGACAATACAAGGAGATTAAACTGGCAGCCATTTGCAGGAATGAATAAAGAGGAAAAAAATAATACAACAACTATAGAGACTGCCTCCCCCATGACCCTTTGCTCAAATATCACAAGGGGAGAATAAAAAGGAACCCTCATCTAGAATCTGGCTTCTGTCATCCCAGCTGAAGCAGAGGACTAAATTGGGATGCTTACCTTATGAGAAGAAACATTTTAACTGAGTGGTGAGTGGGGTGGGGCCCTATTTATGACACAAGAGGGCAAGCCCCTCCCCCCTGGTAAGAGAGTGCAGAGCACACAGCCTCTTCTTATTCCCAATCCCTCCCCACTGAAGTAGAGGCATAGAGTGCATTACTTGGCACAGAGTGGGGGCCAGCAGTGATCAGCCCATTTACCACCTGCCTTAAAAAGGAAGACCAGGGATGCCAGGATGAAGGAGTGGACCCCAAAGGGAGATGCCATCATGAGGAATCAATGAAAGATCTGTGAAGAGGAAGGCCTGAGGGGGAGCCCAAAAGAATGAAGGCTGCGAGATCAACACCTCCCATGAGGGAAATAACCACAGTGGAGCCAGATTCTAACACAGTATCTAGGCCAGACTGGGAATCTCAGCCACACAAGAGACCTACAGCCCAGCCAGAGCCAGAATCCAAGACGCAGCAGGGATTCAATACCCTACAGAAGCCTGCTTCACAGCCAAGACCTCTCACCCAGCAGGAGCTCCTTACCGAACACGAAGCTGAATCCCAGCAGGAACCTAGAACCCAACAAAAATCTGTTTCACAGCAGGAACTTCTTGCCCCACAGGGGCCTGTACCAAAACAATCACCTCCCATCCAAAGGGTGAGCTTCATTCAACAGGAAGCTGCCTCCCAGCAGGGTCCTGGGTCAGGCAAAGAATCTACAACTAAACAGGAACCAGAATTGAGACAGGGACATATAGCCCAGCCAGGACCTGGGCCAGTAGAGCCATCTCTAGCTCAACAAGAAATTGAATCAACACTTACAGCCCAGGCTACACCTGGACCCAAAAAGGGAACGTCTGCCCAGACTGAATCTACGTGCCAAGAGAGACTTGAGCAGTCAAACCCCATAGCCCAGCAAACAACTCTAATCCGGGGAGCCAAATCCAGGCAGGAATATTTGACTGAGCAGGGATCTCTACCAAAACTGCAGGAACTATCCACACAGCCATCAGCCCTAGAGTGGAAGGCATTTTTTGAGTGGTTCGCAGATTTTGACTCAGAATCAGATGTGCGGTCCTCTTCAGAGACAGATCCTCTAGCCACGAGGGACGGAACAGTGGCCCAGGGAGTGAAGCTAGCCTTCAAAAAGAAACCGAGTTATGAAGTGATATCACGATACGGTGGGACATCAGCACACGGGAAGAAAACTAGTGCCCAGAATCACAGACACTACCAGGACACAGGTGAGTTTGAACCTGGAGGAAATGGAACTTCCCAGGGACAGTCGTTGATTCGTGTAAGAAATACTAAAAATTTACAGTATATCAGGTTAGCTCTGGTCATCCTTCAACAATCCTGTGACATACATTATCAATATTCCCATTTTATAGATGAGGACACTCAGGCCTAAAAGTAAGGAAGTAAAGGATCTTGCACTGGCCTTAAATTTAAAAAGTGGCAAAGCCAGGATCTGAAGCCGGGGGCTGACTTTCTCCCCTGCACCAGGCTACCTTCCTGCAGAGGATTTGGGGGAAATCAAATACAGGAGGGAAAGTGCTGTGGGGCTAGGGACCAGGAAACCAGGAAAGCTGCCCTCCTCCCAGTATTCATTCATCCGTCCACAGAAACTGAGCCCCAGCTCTGGGGCAGACACTGGCGTCAGCACCAGCAATACAGTGCTGGATGGGGACCTTACCCTCCTGGAGTTTCCATGCAGACTAGGCAGAAAATCGGGGCATTACCAGTCTCGGAGTGTGCTAGGTCTGTCCTCTGCTGCCGGGAAGACACTTGCTCCCCCGCCAGGCTGCCCGCACAGGGGACTCTCAGGCCAGCCGTGTTCCCAGGAAGGAGGGGCCTGGGAAAGGGGCCGTGGGGGACACTAACGTCCCAGGCAAGGCCAGGGAGCCATGAAAGGAAAGTTGGGGGAGCAGTATCAGAGGGTGACGGGCCCAAGACTCCGGGCTGGCTGTTAGCGCTCCCTCAGCTTCTCGGCTCTTCCTGGGGCTCCTCTGAAGCAGGCAATGGTGGCCCCGGGGTGCAGCCTCCAGTTCTGTGGTGTTCGGGCTCTGAGCCTCCTTCTCTAGTCTCAAGACTCCTGCCATGGAGAAGGGGGGAATGCAAGTTTTGCCCATGGAATTGGGGGGTTACTTGTTGACGTAGCCTAAGGAGGTGGGAGAAACGATGCAGCTCCCGTCCCGAAGCTGAGGGCACCTGTGAAGCCATAGTCCAGAGGGCGGGCGGTGGTGGTCTCCGCCCCCCAGGAAAGGCTGGGCCGCCCCTCTCAGAGCTGAGAAGAGGGTAGTTAGTCTCTCAGTGCCAGGGCTGGTTGTACGCTCTGACAGGGAGGGAGGAGGGGCAGGATGCAAAGAGAGCGTTCGGGGCCTGCTTTTTCTGGTGCTGAGGATGAAGAGCTGTTTCTCTAGGCCACCAGAGCTCAGCCTCAAAAGACGCCCGCACCACACTGCGGACGTGGGCGAAGCCGCCTTGGATGAGGCAATTGGCCATGTGCGCATGCGCAAGCTTCGAGCCTTCCTCTCTTTCCCGCCTTTTCCCGGGCACGCGCCGCTCCCTCTATTTCCGCTCCTCTTTCGCGGGCCAGCCTGCGGCCTGAAGCTAGTGCGCAGGCGCCGAGCAATATATCCTTCCCTTCCATTCACGCAGTGGGGTAGGGGAGAATGGAGAGGGCAGAGGAAAAAAAGAACCTGGTGAAAGAGAGCGACAGGGGCACCAGGAGATAGAGGGCAGGGCTTCCTCAGACACAGCCATGCCTCCGGCTCTTGCGCCCCGCCCCGGCTTTGAGTTGCCAGAGGACCTGGCCCGCCCCTGCCCCCTGGCGGAGACTCAGCAGGTGCCCGCTCTCCCCTTCCAGCGGGCGGGCCAGGCCGCATTCTAGGGGATCCCGCCTTGGGAAGGTGAGTGGGATTGCGAGGCTGAGCACCAGCACCTGAGAAGATCGGGACTTCCCCAGTTGGGGTGGTCCCCGCGGGGCTCGGCACTAGTCCTGCCCGAAGGACGCTTTTCGCCGCCTCCAGGGGTGCATTTTTGTTGGCCGTGGGCCCTTTAATGCGTACGAGGGGGCGGAACCAGGCCTTAAGCCCTTGCGGTTTAGGGGCGGGGCCCGGTAGTGGCGTGAGGCCAGAATTGCTCAGGGGGCGGGACCGAGAGCGGAGCGAGTCCAGGATTGGATGGTATGGTAGCCCAGCGGGGTTGTGTGGCCAGGATTGGTCCTCGGGGCGGAGCCCGGCGGCTGGCCCCCGCGTGAGGACCGCGGAGAATTGATGGAGTCATCCGGGCCAGCGGAGCCCGCCGGGGCTCCTGAGGCCCCGGCTTCGAAGAGGACCAAAGAGGGGTCGAGGAACCGCAGTCGCCAGCAGTGGCAAAAAGCCAAGGCCAAAGGTGAGCGCGCGGGGGTGGCAGCAGCCCGGAAGGAACCTTGTACATCTTGCGGAAAACTGGGGACAGAGTGGACTGACCCACCACCACGAGAAGTGAGGGAGCCCGTGGAATGGCCCATTGCCGCTCTGCGGGGGGCGGGGATGATCCACTGTGGGAAGGGGGTGCTGTGAGAGCAGAATGTCCCACCCAAGCATGGGGACTACGCGCCCAGTACCCGCTCGGGAGCGGAGTCCGGAATGCAAGTCTTGTGGACCAGGGTTCCCGCTCGGTTCCGTATTCGCTGTGTGGCTGAAGGGCAACTGCTGCCTTCAGTGTTTCCCACTTGGGAAGTGGTTCAAGCGCCGATTTTCTGGTCTCCAGTGCTCTTGAGAGGATAATGGGGAAGGGGGTTTAGCAGCTGTTACCCAAAGAGGAAATTTGGGGGTGAGTCAGGGAAAGGTAGGAGGAAGGGGCGCCTGTAGTGGGGGATGCAGCGCGGCCAGTACAGCTCCTCACAGCGCCGTCCTCCCACCCGTCAGTCAGTTCATCCATCCATCCATTCATTGCCAGTCCACCTGCTTCAGCCGGCTCCACTAAGGTGTAGCTTCCTGACCTCCACTCCTTCTGGGACAAGGGGGCCCTGGCTTGGCTTCAGACCTCCACGCCCGCCCTTGGGAGAAGGTAGGGCTGTCACCTGGGTTCTCTAAGGTGTCACATTATTTTCAGATCTCTGTCGACAGACCAACAGAGATGCCGCAAGCCTCAGGCAGGGGGAGGTCCTTGCTTAGTTATGAGTATTTATCAATCTGAATGAGGACCTGTGAGAAGTTCCTATGCAGGAATGAAACTGACATGGCCCCACCAGCCCCAGGAACCCCAAACTCATCCTGCTGTAGAACTCATCATTAGCCAAGGGTAGAATTGGAGTTGGCTCCAGACACATACACACAGACTCAGACAGGCTTGGCATTCAGACTGGAGCCCAAGGGCACTCACTGTCACACAGTGAGACACTAAGCCTCACATCAGGGTGGCATACCCAGAGGCAGTCCAGACCATGGTTAAGAACATAGGCACAGAAGACCTCATTCCTCAGGCTATGAGCTGTGATGTGCTGGGCAGCAGGCTCCCTCCTTCCCTGCCTCAACTTTCTGAGCTCTAAAAGGGTATGATGATAGGAGTACTTGTAGGGCTGTTGTGAGGTTTGATTGAGTGCAGAGGGTTTGGCATGGGCACACAGCAAGCCCTCAGGTGAGATGGAGGTTATTATTACTCTTAGTCCCCCATAGGCAGGAAGCTTCCTAAGAATGGGACTGTGTCTTCCTTGTTTATCATGTATGTCCAGAGCCTGGTATGCCAGGCACATAGGCACTCAAATATTTATTGAATTAATAAGTGAAGGAATGTGTGACCTATAGCATAGGGACATTAATAATCATGCTTCCCTTAAGGTTGTCATGAGGAGCCGGAATCCACTTGGGCAGGGCTCCCTGCACAGGGCTCAGCCAGTCCTACACACAAACCCATGGACCCACCTACTCACAAAGGCTCATTCCCCCAAGCTCCATTATTTGCCTGTCGTTTCCTGATGCCTGCCCCGGTGACAGGCCGCAGATGGGTGAATCACTTCACCCTCGCCCCAAGGGCATCTGGGCTGGCTCAAGCAGTCCTCGTCATCAGTTTGATCTTGCCAGTAACTGGATGAGGCTAGTATCACCTCATACCCCAGATGACGACACTGAAACTCTGAGGCACCAAGGCTACCTGGGCTTCCTTACCTGGCCAGTGAGGCAGAGCAATGGCCACCCCCTTCCTCAGGGCAGGGAGCTTGTGAGTTCACAAACACAGTGAACCCAGCCTTGATTCTGGGCCCAAAAGGTTCCAATCACACAGATTCATTCAGCAGACATTCCCTGAACACGTAGTTGTGCCAGGCCTGGGCTCTTGGTGGCAAGCAGGACAGACTCACAGTTGAAATGGGGACACAGATATTAATCAAATAAGACTATAATTGTAAACTATGATAAATACAACAGAAAAAAAAGAAAAACAAGAAAATGAAAGAGGGAGGCTTCCCAAGGAGGTGACATCTGACCCAAGGATGAGCAGGCCTTAACTGCTGGGCTAGAGCAGTTGTGGTCAGGGCAGAGAGGACGGCACGAGCAAGGACCTCAAGGCCCAAGGAGGCAGCACGTTGCAGTGCAGCGGGAGGAATGGTAAGAGAGGAAGCTGGGGCAGGCAAGATAAGAGAGGAGGAAGGTGCCTGGCTTGAGAGGCCACGTCTAGGATTTGGAGCTCTGTCCTGAGAGAAAGGCAGTGGGGCATTGAAGGGTTGGGAGTGTGTGAGCAGATTTAGTTTTACTAGTGGACAATAGATCGAAGGCAGTGAAATCAATGACATAACGAGCTGTCACTATCATCTAGAAGAGGACTACAGCCTGACTAGGGAGGAGGCAGTGGATATGGGGGAAGGGCCGGTTCCAGAGGCTCCTAGAGGGTAGAGTGGACAGGGTGATGGATTGGTTGGGGTTGGGGCTTGGGGAGAGTTGGCCAGGATGATGCCTGGGCTCCAGCTTGAGCAAATGGACACACACACACACACACACACACACGCATACATGTACACACAGACCAGAATACACACAAACATGTATTTACATACACATATACAAACACATGCCCTCACAAGCTCACAGGCCGAGAGAAATGAGAGATACAGATACACTCACAGGCTGAGAAACACAGAGGCCATGACGCTCACATACAAACTTACATACCTTCAAACATACCAAGAAACATGAAAATGCAGAGACTGAGAAAAAATGTCAACATGCCCACCCATAAACACAGGCCAGGACACACACTAGCCAAGACATGTACCTACCAATGTACACACATCCGTGTGAACCCCAAAGACACACTCACACCTGACCAGAAAGCACGTACCGGAGGCACAGAGAGAGAAGGAGCAACACACAGATACACGCAGAAACACAAGCACAGACCAGCAGCGCCACCCTGGAGCCACCCCTGACTGGCTGTGTGACCCCAGGTGTCCATGCCACTTCTCTGTGCCTCAGTTTTCTCATCTGCCAAAAAGGGATGGTAATGGGCCCTCCCTTGCGGGTTGTGGGGCAGATGACACAAGTTACTTCACATAAAGCACACAAAGAGACCAGTGCCTGGCACACCGTGGTCGTTGGTTCAATGTCTGCTCTTTTATGCAGACGCTCGGAGCCAGCCGGCCACAGGCACTGGGCCCCTCCTGCATCTGATCCCAGGTCTTCCCATTTCAGAGGCCTTTGTCTCCTCCCGAGCCCCAGGCCTGGCCCTTCCTCCTTCCTCCCCCGACATCCTTCCCCTCCGCCCTTATCACCCCTGCTCTGTCGCCAGGAGCCAACATCCAGGCCGGATACAGCTATCCAGAGGCTCCTTAGGGCCAAAGGCAGGTGCCCAGTGGGTGGGACACCCACACACACCTAACAAGGGCTCGCCCCCTCAGACCTACCTCTGCCCTAGTTATCACCCAGGCCCTAGTGGACCTGCCCCTGCCCCAGTGCCCTCTGCCTGGAATTCCTGTCAAGTTTCTGGCAATCTCAACACCCCTTCATCCAGCTTTGCCCAGCCCAGCCCTCAGGGAGCTGCCTGGAACAGGACAAAGGGCAGGGCCCCAGAGTCACTAGGGCCTAGGATCCAGCCTCTTCCCCACTGCTTTGTGTAAGTCACTAGTCCTATCAAAAGTATCCTCTCTCATCTTTAACAAGACCTACACCATAGACAGAAAGCAAATGAGACTGGGTTTATAAAGTGGGAAATCGCAGTGTCAGACAATATTTACCAAGCGCTAGCCATGCGCCAGACACCACACAAGGGCTGAATAAAACAGGCACAAGTCCCTGCCCTCGGGGAGCCTATAATCTCGTGGAGAGACAGAGCAGACGACATGAATACAGGCATACCCCGGAGAGATGCAGGTCTGGTTCTAGACCACCACAATGAAGTGAATCTCACAATCAAGCCAGTCACACGAATTTTTGAGTTTCCTGGTGCATAGAAAAGTTATGTTTACACTATTCTGTAGGCTATTAAGTGTGCAATATTATGTTTTTAAAAACAAGGTACATACCTTAACTAAAAACACCTTTTGCTAAAATTGGAGTCAGTCCTCTCAAACCCTGCCACTGCATTATCAACTAAGTTTATGGAATATTCTACATCCTTTGTTGTCATTTCAACAATGTTCACTGCATCTTCACCACCAGCAGATTCCATCTCAAAACCCCATTTTCTTTGTTCATCCATAAGAAGCAATTCCTTATCCATTACAAAGTTTTATCATGAGATTGCAGCAATTCAGTCACATCTTAAGACTCCACTTCTAATGCTAGTTCACTTGCTATTTCTATCACATCTGCAGTTACTTCCTCCACTTGAACTCCTCAAAGTGACCCATAATGGTTGGAATCAACTTCTTCCAAACTCATGTTAATGTTGATATTTCAGACTTCTCTCATGAATCACAAATGTTCTTTTTGGCATCTAGGATGGTGAATCCTTCCAGAAGGTTTTCAATTTACTTTGCCCAGATCCATGAGAAGAATCACTCTCTATGGCAGCTATAACCTTATAAATTTGATTTTTGTTTTAGGGGCTTTTTTTTTTTTTAGACACAGGATCTTGCTATGTTGCCCAGGCTGGCCTTGAACTCCTGCGATAAAGCAATCCTCCCACCTCAGCCTCCCAAGTAGCTAAGACTACAGGCACCTACTACCAGACACAGCTACAAAATGTATTTCTTAAATAATAAGACTTAAAAGTCAAAATTACCCCTTGATCCATGGGCTGCAGAATGGATGTTGTATTAGCAGGCATGAAAACAATTTTAATCCCCTTATACATCTCCATGAGGGCTCTTGGGTGACCACATGCATTGTCAATGATCAGTAATACTTTGTTTCCTTCTGAGCAGTAGGTCTCAACAGTGGGCTTACTTGGCTTTGTTGTTCCATTTATAGAGCACAGGGAAAGTTAGATTTAGTATAGTTCTTAAGGTCCCTAGGATTTTCAGAATGGTAAATAAGCACTGGCTTCAACTTCAAGTCACCAGCTGCATTAGCACCTAACAAGAGCATCAGCCTGTCTGTCCTTTGAAGCTTTGAAGCTAAGCATTGACTTCTCCTCTTCAGCTATGAAAGGCCTAGTTAACATCTTCTTCCAGTGTAAGGCTGTTTTGTCTACATTAAAAGTATGTTACTTAGTGTAGCCACCTTCATCAGTTATCTTAGCTATATCTTCAAGATGCTTCACTGCCACTTCTACATCGGCACTTGCTGCTTCACCTTGCACTTTGATGTTATGGAGGCTTCTTTCCTTAAACCTCTTGAACCAACCTCTGCTAGCTTCAAACTTCTCTTCTGCAGCTTCCTCACCTCTCTGAGCCTTCGTGGAATTAAAGAGAGTCACGGCCTTGCTCTGGATTAGGCTCTGGCTAAAGGGAATGTCATGGCTGGTTCGATCTTCTATCCAAACCACTCAGACTTTCTCCATATCAGCCATAAGGCTGTTTGACTGTCTTAGCACTCTTGTGTTCACTGGAGTAGCACTTTTAATGTCCTTTAAGAACTTTCCTTTGCATTCACAGCTTGGCTGTCTGGTGGAAGAGGCCTAGCTCTGCTTTCAACATGCCTTCCTCGCGCCGGGCGTGGTGGCTCACGCCTATAATCCCAGCTTTCTGGGAGGCCGAGGCTGGCAGATAGCTGCAGCTCAGGGGTTCGACACCAGTCTCACACCAGCCTGACTACAGCAACACCCCGTCTAAAAGTCTCGAAAAAAAATAGTAAAGGCAAAAAAAATACACAAAACATGCCTTCCTCTCTAAGTTTAAGCATTTCTAGCTTTTGATTTAAAGTGAGAGATGTGCAACTCTTCCTTTCTCTTGAACATTTAGAGGCCATTGTAGGCTTATTAATTGGCCTAATTTCAATAACGTGCGTCTCAGGGACTAGAGAGACTGAGGGGAGGGAGAGAGATGGGGAACAGCCAGCCAGTGAAGCAGTCAGAACACACACAGCATTTATCAGTTAAGTTCGCTGTCTTGTATGGGTGCTTTTGGGTGGTGCCCCAAAACAATTACAATAGTAACATCAGAGATCACTGATCACAGATCACCATAACAGACATAATAATAATGAAAAAGTTGGTGAAATGTTGTGAGAATTACCAAGACACAGAGGCACAAAGTAAGCAAAGCCGTTAGAAAAATGGCACCAATAGACTTGCTCAATGCAGTTACCACAAACCTTCAATTTGTAAAAACACAGTATCTGCGAAGCACAGTAAAGGGAAACATGCCCGTTAGTAAATTGCATGCCACGTTAGACTGTGATAAGTACCGAGGAGAAAAATAACCCAATATGCCATCTCAGCAAGGCCGAATGAGCCCACAAAGCAAACTGCATGCAGAAAATGCCACCTGTGGGTACCACTCATAAAGCACGTCACCACCCTGAGTGGGCAGGATGGCCAGGTGCAGTTTCCACGTGAGGAAACCAGACTCACCCAGGACTGCCTGCTGAGTGGTGTGGGCCAGTGTCCCATTTCCACAGCCACGAGCTGAGAGCTGCCTCCCCAGGCCTCTGTCTGTCCGTCTGACCATCTGTTCACCAGCCCTGGGGAGGGGCTCTCCCAAGCTCCCATCCAGCGCCCCCTGCCTGCACTCTGCCTCTGCGTGCCTTCCTTACTCCTTCAGGTGTTTGCTGAGCACCTACTATTTGCCAGGTCCCATGATAGGCCCTGGGCCACCCCCTTCCCTCATGGGGATGACAACCCAGGGCGAGAAAACAATCGATTTGCCTCAACCTAGGCCTGAGGGCCCCTCATCTGCACAGGGCCCTGCTAAGGCCCTGTACCCAATCTCGTATTTGTAATTTTGTAATCATCTTCCTAAAGAGCCACACTCCCACGCCTTATGTTTCATGGCTCCATAAAACCTGATTCTGTCCTGGGGGAGATGAACAACAAATATGTAAACAAATAAATGTATAATTGTAAGAAATGTCAAATGCCAGGAAGGACAAGCACCAAGTATTATGGCAGAAAATAACGGGGAGCGCATCTCTCCAGTGTGGAGGAGAGCTGAGGTGTACCCCTTTGAGGAGGTGACAAGTTGAGGGCTGCAGGGTGAGAAAGGGCCAGCCAGGCAAGGAGCAGATGGAGTAACATAGGTGGAAGGTCTCTCCAAGCCTCGGCTTCCCCACTTTCGGAGTAGAGATGGCAGTCACAGTAGGGCGGGCTGTGAAGGGTAAGTGGCAGATGCAGGGTGCCCACTGTGGGCACACCACCCAGTAGGACCTGTGGCTCAGGCCCCCAGCTCAGCTTGGAACTGCCCTTAATCGGCTTTTGTCCTCCCAGGAGGGACAAGTAGGGCTGGCTACCTCCTCTCTCCCCCCAGCAGCTGGGGCTGGCTGTGCCAGGGCCAGACTTGGGGGCGGGAGCTGAGATCACTGGGCCTTTGGCTCTGTGAGTCCACTCTGGGGAAAGAGAAGGCAGCCTGGCTGGGTGAGAGGGTACAGTTTGTTCAGGACTGGGGCTGGGACCCCCAGGTCTGAGGGAGGAGGGGCTGGGGGCCTGGACTCCTGGGTTTTCCTCCTGGGACAGGGACTCCCAGTTGAGCTGGGGCTGGGAGCGGGCAGAGAGCGGGGGTGGGGAATTGGGCTCTGTACTCTGTTTACAACACGTGCTCCTCACTGTCCTTTCTGGGTGGGAAGTGGCTCTGGTGGCCACACCCTGGACAGGACAGCCCCTCCCCTAGTTTATCGCCCCAGGCAGCTACTGGCACAAGCCACAAACCAGCGATCCCAGCCGGGGAGCTCAGAAGAGGCCTGGGAGGGGTGAGTGTGCGGCCAGCTGCGACACAGGAATGGCCGCTGTCGGACCCCAGGGCCAGGAAGGGAGAGGAGACACCTTCTTCTTGGGAAAGAGGGAAACAGGCAAGGTGTCGGGCTTCAGGAGGGAAGAGTCCCTGGGACAGATGGTACCATCCCCACCAGGGGGGCAAGGGCCGCTTGTCCAGGATCTGGATGACAGGGCATGTAAGAAAAAAGGTGGCCTGAGTGCCTTGGAAGATGAGGATACCAGAGGGAAGATTACTGGGGACCCAGAATTGTGGGGAGTCAGACGTAGTACAGCAGACGTTTTGAGGGCCAGAGCTATAAAGGTCTGGCTTCTGGAGTCCCAGGAGGGCACCCGGCATAAATATGGCTCTGGACCCAGAGACCTGGGTTTGAATAAGCTCTGCCACTTTCAGTGTGACCTTCAGCTCCTTTCTTAACACCTCTGAGCCTCAGTGCTTTCTCTTGTAAAATGGGGTGCGAGCAATAATAGAGATTTGAACCTAGGCGGTGCGTGTCTCAGAGGTGCGCACTACATGGGCAAATGCACAGAAAGCTCTGAGCACAGACGAGTCGGTGGCGACGATAAGAACCGCTGTTCCAGCCAGGGAAGGGGGGCCGGCCATGCAATCTAAGACAAGTGGGGGCCCTGAAGGCCAGGGGACCCAGCTGGGGGAGAATGGAGACCTAGTTTGGGGAACTGAGGCTTGGAGGGGACTCCACAGCCAAACTTGAGGGATCAGGAGTGGCTCCTCACTGAAAAGGCTAGAATTATGAATTCCTGGTTCAGGAAGAGAGCTGGGCTTGGGGACTAGGGTCCCTAGAGATGGGACTGGGTGGGCTGGGGGCTAAACTCTCCCAAATACTGGTGGAGAGAAAGGGCCCATGGGTGGCACTCGGGGCCTAAGAAGGGAAGATGGGATGGGGGCCTGGACTCCTGGGGCCTGACAGAGAGGACCACCCGGGGGCTCTGGACTTCTTGGGACCTAGGAGAAGGAGTCCTGGGCCCCAGGAGAGTAAATGGGGACAGGTGCCTGAACTCTGGGGTTCCTGGGAGGACGGAAAAAAGGTAGGTGGACTGGGTCCTAGGGGCAATGCAGGAGCTATGGAACGAGTCTTGTGGGTTCAGGGGAATGTCTGCATTCCTGGGTCCAAGAGAGAGGAGGCGGCCAGGGATGGCAAGGTTCTGAGTCCCAAATAGATGACAGCAGGGGCTCCTGGGTCCTGAAGAGGACAGGCTGGGGGCCTGGGCTCCTGGGTCTGAGGGAGGGAGAAAGGCACTGGGGACTTAGCCTCTTGGGTCCTAAAGAAGGAAGGGGACAGGGCCCCAGCCTCCTGAGTCCTAGAGACAAGAGGGTAGCCTTCTAGGTCTGAGGGAGGAGGCACCTGGGGTCCTGCGCCCCTGGCCTGAAGGAAGGGAGGGCTGGGGTCTGCCACCGGGGTCTGACGGAGGAGGGCGCTAGGGCCCGGACTCCTGGGCCCCAGCTGGGCAAGAAGTGACCCGGCCCTGCCTAACAGGACTCCCCACCTGCCCACAGCCTCAAAGCTCATACACAACATGGACCTGCGCACAATGACGCAATCGCTCGTGACGCTGGCAGAGGACAACATGGCCTTCTTCTCCAGCCAGGGCCCCGGGGAGACAGCGCGGCGGCTGTCGGGTGTCTTTGCCGGTGTGCGGGAGCAGGCGCTGGGGCTGGAGCCAGCCCTGGGCCGCCTGCTGGGTGTGGCGCACCTCTTTGACCTGGACGCAGAGACCCCAGCCAACGGGTACCGCAGCCTGGTGCACACGGCCCGCTGCTGCCTGGCACACCTGCTGCACAAAGCCCGCTATGTGGCCTCCAACCGCCGCAGCATCTTCTTTCGCACCAGCCACAACCTGGCCGAACTGGAGGCCTACCTGGCCGCCCTCACCCAGCTCCGCGCTCTGGCCTACTACGCCCAGCGCCTGCTGGCCACCAACCAGCCTGGGAGGCTCTTCTTCGAGGGTGATGAGGGGCTCACCGCCGAATTCCTGCGGGAGTATGTCACACTGCACAAGGGCTGCTTCTATGGCCGCTGCCTGGGCTTCCAGGTGAGCCCCCTGCCCTGTGCCCCACGGTGAAGGCATCCGGTCACCCCTAGCTTGTCCCAATAGTGTGATAAAATAACCGCAGTGGTCGGGGTTGGGTTCAAAAAACAGCAGACACAGAAAGAGGAAGTTCGCTGGAGCTCAGACACAGCTGCGCCAGGGGTCTCAAACTCATAGCCCCTGGGCCAGAACTGCTTTGTAGTGAGAAATCTTCAACTTGCATAGCTGTGTGCACCACGACACCCACTGCTCTCTACTGTCCTGCACTCAGGAGAGTCACTCGCTCTTCTGTATTACCTATGTGGCCCTGAAGTCATTTGAGTTTGAGACCCCTAGGAGGGAGGCATTGTTCTCAAAGGACTAATCTGTAGCACGCCACTTAGTCTCTGCCCCTGGAGCCCTGGAGGGAGAGAGGACAGCGGCCCACAACTGCTGGGCTGTGGCCTGGGCTTTTCCACTCGCGTAAGGAGCCGTAGGATCACAGGATTTTCAGGCTGGAGAGAGGACCAACGAGCCCATCAGAGTTGGTGACAGTGAGGAATCCCTGGTGTGGCCTCTCTCCTTCCTGAACCAGGCGGCCTCCTCCCCACTGCCCGTCCCAAACCATGCTCCGAGAAACGCAGATCATCAGCGCGCGATAGTGAGGCAGCCTGAAGGCCCTTGTGCAAAAATTGGTTTAGGGACTCAGACAATTTGAGGGCCTCGAGGCACCAGGCTCACAGCTGAGGCCCAACTTGCCCCTGTTGGGGTTAGTGCTGGGTCCTCCAGTCCCCAGCTGCATCAGGGGACCCCAGCAGGAGTATCTGGAGCTGTGTGGCCCTGTAGTCCCTCCCATGCTCTCCGGGCCTCCCCCAACCTCAGCAATAGCTGAGCTTGGCAGTCCCTCAGCCTCCCCGCCCCACCCCATGCCCCAGGCCTCCCCGCAGGCCATCTTGTCCTCAGCAGCCCAGCCCAGCCATTTCTGGAAACATCCCCTCACCCAGGCTAAACCCACAAATATTGATCAGCCCAGCTGGGCCAGCCAGCTCCTCCCTGTGGCCCAGCCATGACCTTGGAGTCATGAGAAAGAGATTCTGGGGCCGCCCGAACCAGCATCGCAGCCACAATGGCCAGGGCCTCTGGCCCACTAGGCCTCCCGCCAGGGGCAGGGCCCAGCTCTGCTATGGTGCAGGGCAGTCTCCCTTTAAAATGTCATCCCCCAGGAGGACAGAGTCCTCCCTGTCTCGGTCGCTGCTCCAGCCTAGTGTCTAGCAGGCAGTAGGACCTCAGCCAGTGTTTGTTAAGTGAACAGAAAGATCCCCGCTGGCCCCTTGCCTCGGCCTCCTGTGGCATTGTTTCCTCTGATCCTGTGTCCCCATTGTCATTTCTTAACTGCCTGTCTGCTCTCAGATACTCTGTCTCCCCATTCCTCGGTCGTGGCTCTCTGTCGCCATCCCTGGGCCTCAGTCAGTCTCCCTCTCTGGCTGGTCTTTCTGCCTCAGATCTCTGTACTTGGCTGGCTGTCCAAACACCTCCCTTTTCCTTTCTTCCTGCTGCCCCATCTCCGCATCCTGTCTCTGACTTTCAAGAAGTCCCCCATCTTTCTCCCCAGCTCACAGCCAGCCCCCTGCGGCTCCACCTTACACTGAGAGTGAAACTGAAATTCCCCAGCCCGGGCCCTGCATGAGCCCCCCGCCCCTCCGACCCCTCCCCTGCTCACCTGCTCCAGCCAGGCCGGCCCCCTGGCTGTCGCCACCCATGCCAAGCCCAGGCACCCTCTAAGCCTTCGTGCTTGCTGTGCCCTCTGCAGGGAACACCCTTCCCTTGCTCCATTCAAACCGATCCCTACTTATCCCTCTGTGTCCCCTCCACCTACTGTCATTTTCTTCAAATCATTCCTTGTTTCTTGACATGACATTGCATATGGCCTTCATCTCTTTTCCCTTCGAGAACATCAGGTCCACGGAGAGGCCTAGAGCCACGCCCAGCCACGGTAGGAGCTCACGGAATGTTCACTGAATGAACGTGTCTCCCCAACGCGTCCCTGTCCCTCTCCTGGGTGGGTGGTGACAGCACGTCTCTCTCTGCACAGTTCACACCCTCCATCCGGCCGTTCCTGCAGACCATCTCCATCGGGCTGGTATCCTTCGGGGAGCACTACAAACGCAACGAGACGGGCCTTGGTGAGTCCCAGCCGGGCCTGCTCCTCCTCCCCACCCCTGCCCAAGCAGCCTGACCCACCAGGGCTCCCTGAGACACCCATCCCACCCCCCAGGTGTGACCGCCAGCTCCCTGTTCACCAGTGGCCGCTTTGCCATCGACCCAGAGCTGCGTGGGGCCGAGTTCGAGCGGATCATACAGAACCTGGATGTGCACTTCTGGAAAGCCTTCTGGAATATCACCGAGATCGAGGTGCTGTCGGTGAGCATGGGACCCAGTGAGGAACCCAACTTGTTACAGATGGGGACGCTGAGGCCCAGAGACCCATCCGAGGCCACAGCAGGTCTCTGCGGGGTTCCAGGCCCCGAGGGGAGCAGCACAGGAGGAGAGAGGCTGCAGATCACAGGGGGGCTGTGGGGCCACTGCTGCAGGCAGTGCTCCCCAGGACTCACCTGTCCCCTCCCACCAGTCCCTGGCCAACATGGCATCGGCCACCGTGAGGGTAAGCCGCCTGCTCAGCCTGCCGCCTGAGGCCTTTGAAATGCCGCTGACCACTGACCCCACGCTCATGGTCACCATCTCACCCCCGCTGGCCCACACGGGCCCTGGGCCCGTCCTCGTCAGGCTCATCTCCTATGACCTACGTGAAGGACAGGTAGGGCCCCAGCCTCGGCCAAGTACAGGCCTGGAGCCCAGGAGCGCAGGCAGCACCCTCTGCACACCTGCCCCCATCTTGTCCCTTGAGCACATCCTCTTGGAGGGGCACGGCCAGGGCAGGCCCACCCAGCCTTACCCACCGCCTCCCTGCTCACCCCCAGGACAGCGAGGAGCTCAGCAGCCTGGCGAAGTCCGAGGGCCAGTGGACCCGGGAGCTGTGGCAGCGCGCCCAGCAGGCACCCCGCTCACGGTCCCTGGTCGTGCACTTCCATGGCGGCGGCTTCGTGGCCCAGACCTCCAAATCCCATGAGCCCTACCTCAAGAGCTGGGCCCAGGAGCTGGGCGCCCCCATCCTCTCCATAGACTACTCCCTGGCCCCTGAGGCGCCCTTCCCCCGCGCACTGGAGGAGTGCTTCTTCGCCTATTGCTGGGCCATCAAGCACTGCGCCCTTCTCGGTGAGCCACGGCCCCCTGCTGCCCACGCCTGTGCCCATCCCTGCCCCAACCTGCCACAAGCTCCTTGGCCTCAGCCTGGCACCCTGCCTTCCCCACCCCCACCCCCTGCCCCTGTCTTCCATCTCAGCCACTCCCTCCCCGCCTCCTGCTGCCTCCTTCCAACCCAACTCTCCATGTCCTCCGCCTCATCCACTTTAATCCACTTCCCGCCCACCCTCCCACCTCCGTAGCCTCTGCATTCTGTCCCGCTGCCACAGGCCCAGCTGTCCGGCACTGCCAGCCTCCCGGACTACGCCGGCCCACGCTCCAGCTTCCCTGACCTCCCTCTTCAAATACCAACTTCTTGGGAGGACACCGAGGCCCAGAGCAGCATGTGGCCATCCCCTAGGACACAGGGCCCATGGCCCAGCCCTTACCCTCCGCTCCCTCCCATTGAGGCCTCTCCCTCCTGCACCAGGCCCAGAGCTTGAGTTCCTCCTGCCCTCCCTCCCCAGTCTCCTGCCCCTGCCAGGCTGTGATCAAGCCTCCCCCAAACCAGGCTCAACAGGGGAACGAATATGCGTTGCCGGGGACAGTGCAGGCGGGAACCTCTGCTTCACCGTGTCCCTTCGGGCAGCAGCCTACGGGGTGCGCGTGCCGGACGGCATCATGGCAGCCTACCCGGCCACAATGCTGCAGTCCGCCGCCTCCCCCTCCCGCCTCCTGAGCCTCATGGACCCCCTGCTGCCCCTCAGCGTGCTCACCAAGTGTGTCGGCGCCTATTCGGGTAAGGCGGGGGGTGGGGGGGTGCTTAGATGCCAGGGTCCTACAAGGGTTGGGGACTGGACTCCTGGGGCTGAGGAAGGAGGGGCCGGGCAGAAGAATCCGAGACTCCTTCTTTCTGAAGCGGTCAGATAGGCACAGGTTCCTGGGGGCACAGATGCCTGAAGTTCTGGGTGTTAAGCCCTGGCCCAGAGAAAAGGAGACCAGCACAGCCCCCACATATACTCTGCAGGTGCGGAGACGGAGGACCACTCCAACTCGGACCAGAAGGCACTGGGTGTGATGGGACTGGTGCGGCGCGACACAGCCCTGCTCCTCCGAGACCTCCGCCTGGGCGCCTCCTCGTGGCTCAACTCCTTCCTGGAGCTGAGCGGGCGCAAGACCCAAAAGATGTCACAGCCCGTGGCAGGTGAGTGACTCCCTCCCACCATGCATCCAGCCAGGGTGGCCAGGAGGAACAGCCCAGTACAGCAAAAGCTCCAGGGAAGGAAAGGGGCTGAGGCCCGGGGCACACAGTGAAGCCGAGATCACCTTCCCAGCTGGCTCTGCCCCATACCCATCTCTGGTCCCTACCACAAAGCCTTGCTTTTCCATGACTTCCTAGAAATGCCAGGACTTCTGGTCTCCCAGGTCATCTCGGAAATTGCAGGATTTAGCTTTTCAAACAGCCTCACCCAGAAAGGCCCCGCACCCTGGCAAATAACTCAGAAGATCTGCTACACATCCTGATTTTCAGTCCCTGAAAATCCCTTGGGCCCTCAGGTGGAGGGCCAGCCCTCCTCAGTGCCTTCCAGACCTTCCAACAGAGATACAGGGGGCTGATATCCCCCCAGGGGTGTGGTGCTGGGGTGGGGACATCAGATTTGAGGGACCCCGGGAAATGGAGGAGATTCCCAGCCTCGGGTAGGTGGCAGGACCCTCAGGCAGCTGAAAATCACCTCCATCCAGGGATCCATTTTTAAGGATTTTAAAGCACAACTAATTCAATTTATCTTCTATCTCTAGCAAATCAACAGCATTCTCTGACTAATAAGAATTACATGTTCAAAAGTAGATACCGTTCCTATTATTCAGAAAATTATTCTAATTGAAGGTATTTTAGTTTAAATTAAGTTTTTAATTTTAGGATTTTCAAATGGATACAAATATATACACACAACAACAACTAAAAAGGAGTTGAATTTGAGGCACGTGGACCGTTGAGCACTGGGGTTTTCCCTGTAGGATAAAAGTGACGATTGCAGTCCCTGGAAGCTCACACCTCATTCCTGCTCCCCGCTCCACCAGTTATTTGCTGGCTGCTGGGTGACATGGGCAAGTAACAGTATCTGTGAGCCTTGGTTTTCCCCTCTATGAAATGGGTACAGTAAGAGTACCTGCCTTATTAGGTTGCTGACAAGACTGCATGCACCATTTGTATCAAGTACCCAGCACAATGCCTGGCACACAGTAGGTGCTCTTAGAAGATGCCAGCACCCCTGTGCCCTAGTGTCAACAAATCTGTTCCAGTGACCCCATGGGTCACAGAGCACTTAAGTGGTTTTTCTTACACTGTCTTATATTTTGCCTTCGGGTATTTATAAAGGCAAGTAAAAAAAACCAAAAGTGTCCAGGTGCTATGGCTTATACCTGTAATCCCAGCTACTCAAGACACCCGAGGCGGGAGGATTATCTGAGCCCAGGAGTTCAAGGCTGCAGTGAGCTGTGATCATGCTACTGCACTCCAGCCTGGGTGATGGAGCAAGACCCCATCTCTTAAAAAACAAAACTGAAACCGGAGGTCTTCATGACATTACCTGGTCCTAGTGGTTGGCAGAGTGGGTCTGATAAAATGAATAGAGCCAAAGCCCCGGTGGGCAGGCCAGGCGGGCTGAAAGTGCATCTTTAGCATCACTGGGGCACTCGCTTGCCCGGTCACTCTAAGGGAAGGGATAAAACTGAAGCAGAAGAAGGAAATTTGGGGGAGCAGATCCCTGTGGTAGCCACAGGTGGGAGATCGCTGGGAATCTAATACACCCGCGAGACTCTCGGTAGCTCCCTGTGAACAGAGCTTCCTTTCAAGCCACGGGGCCCGCTCGCTCTTGGGATCACTTTGATTCATTTATACCCTGTGTCGAGTGGCCAGAAAAGGTTGGCTGGGCCTCAGGCTGGGCCAGGGAGGTGACTGGAACACAGCACGCAGCCTGGCAGTGAATCCTTAACACTGACGTACTATGACCTCCCAGGAGGTAGCAGAACCTAACCCTACATATCTTATCCCACTGAGTGCTTCCCACCTAGGAACTAAGGAGTATTTTTTATCTCCTTTTCATAGAAGAAGAAACTGAGGCTCTCAGAGGTAAATTGCACTTGACCTTCCCAGGCATTGCACATGTGCGCCCGCACGCGCTCTCCGCTGGGAAACAGGCCCACCTCCAAGGCTACCAGTGTGACAGCCTGTGGTACCTGGAACTCCCCACCCTCCCCTAGGTCTGGGGGAACGCCCTAGGCCTCCAGAGCCCCCCACGGCTGGAGGAGAGTGCAGCTCCTCTACAGGCCACTGCCCTTCCCTGCCACCCACACACCCAGCTAACAGAGCCAGGCTTATCTGTGGCCTTGTCCAAGCTGCCCCTGCCCCTCCCGCAGAGCCCATGCGCCGCAGCGTGTCTGAAGCAGCGCTGGCCCAGCCCGACGGCCCACTGGGCACAGACTCCCTCAGGAACCTGACGCTGAAGGACCTGAGCCTGAGGAGCAGCTCCGACACATCCGACACCCTCGACATGTCACTGTCAGCTGAGACACTTGGCCCCCCCAAATCTTCCGACCTCAACTTCTTAGTGGGGTCTGAGGATACCCTGAAACAGGTGGAGGCCAGCGATGAGCAGAGCGTCAAGGACAGAGGCCCGGGTGCCCCCCATGCCGCCTTCCCCGAGGGTTTCCACCCGCGGCGCTCGAGCCAGGGCGCCACGCGGATGCCCCTCTACTCCTCGCCCATCGTCAAGAACCCCTTCATGTCTCCGCTGCTGGCGCCCGACAGCATGCTGAAGACCCTGCCGCCCGTGCACATCGTGGTGAGTCCCAGCCCAGAACGACGCGCCCAGGGAGGAGCCAGGCGGGTGGGGCACAGATGCGCCTGGGGGCAGGGGAGGTGAGCCCCCCGGCGCGGGAGTGACGCCTGGGAAGGCAGTCGGGCTGCCAGGGTTCGGGATCAGTGGGGCACCCCCCCGCCCCCGGCTTGGGGAATCAAGACAAAAGAGGGGCTTGGAGGGGGGCAGGGACAGGCTGGTCAGAAGCCAAGGAGCCCCGTTAAATTCACTCTCTCTTCCCACACCCTCCTCCATTCCCTCCCCAACTGCCCGCCCATACCCCCACCCGCCGCATCCATGTGTTTCCCCCTCCCCTCGCGTCTGTCACCGTGTCCCCCCCACCGTCCCGCAGGCGTGCGCGCTGGACCCCATGCTGGACGACTCGGTCATGTTTGCGCGGCGACTGCGCAGCCTGGGCCAGCCCGTGACGTTGCGCGTGGTGGAGGACCTGCCTCACGGCTTCCTGACCCTGGCGTCGCTGTGCCGGGAGACGCGACAGGCCGCCGAGCTGTGCGTGGAGCGCATCCGCCTCATCCTCACTCCGCCCGCCGCGCCGCGGGTCTGAGCCGCCGCGCCGCGAGGGGGACGGGGCTGCGGGGGGCGACACTAAAGGCCTGTTCCCACCTCCGCCGGCCTCCGTGGTGAATGCGCTCCGGGCCGGGCGGGAGCGGGCGCGAGCTGTGCCTTAAGTCGGGGGTGGCAAGGGGGGCGGCACGGGGGCTGAAGCTGAGACCCCGGCCTGGGGGAGGGAGACGCACACGCACCGGTCACCGAGACAGCTGGACCTGCATTCCGCCACTGCCTTCTACTGCTGCTGTGACCGCCGCAGGGGCGGGGTCTGGCCCTCCCTGGCTGGTCGATTTGTTTGTTTTTTTGTGTAAATAAAAGTATTTAATTAGTTTGGCCTCTCTCAAATGCGGTGGGTTGTTTGCCCACCAGGGGGCAGCATGGGACTCAAGCCGCTGGGAACCAGAAACCTGGAAGGGGTGTGGGGCCTGCATTCTTGGGAGCAGAGGGTGTGGCCTCCCAGCAGACCCACCTCCCTTTCAGACTTAATCTTGGTCGGGTGCTACAGGACGCTGGGTCCTCAGTTCCCCACCCTTGAGAACCCTCAGTAAGATCGACTGTTCCTGGGCCCAGTGGAAGGCTTCGCCCCTTTACAACCCAGCCATCCACCAGGGAGAAAAAAAAAATCTCTTTGGGTCTCAAAGGCTCCCGTGACCCAAACTCCCTACAAAACAGGCGCAACGCTGGCAGGAAACCAGAAACAAACTGGCCACTCAAAATACTGGAAATTCGAGCTCTGCCCAGCTGTGACAGAGCCGGAACCAACTCCCTGGAGGCCTGGCCCCTTGTAATCCCTGGGTTTGGAGTGGAGATTATTATACCTAGGGCCTGCCTGCCTTCAAGGTGCTTCTGATCCTGGTATCAGGGAGGGTGGGGGGACAGACACAGGCTGTCACAGCCCCCAGAGTTTCCATCTGTGGTGGTCAGGGAGGGCTTAACAAAGGTGGTGATCAGAACTTGACATTAAAAGATGAGCCCAAGTTTGCCAGGCAGAAAAAAACATGGCAGGTTATGAGAACCAGTGGGCAGTGATGGAAGCTTCCACCTGGCCAGAAGTTCACGTGTAAAGTGGGGCGTGGCTGAGGGGCTGGAGAGATCAGCAGGAGCAGGTCCTGAAGAGCCTGGAGTACAATTTGGACTCTAACTGGAGGGCAGTGAGGAGCCACAGAGTGCTTTAAGCAGGAAAGGACGAGGGTCAGCTCAGGACACTGAAAGAGACTGGTGCCCTGGAGGGAAAGGAAGAGGCTGGGGACAAGGGACAACAAGGCCTGAGCTGGAGCAGTGGCCATGAGGGTAGGGAGTGTGGGTGGAGCATCCCAGAGCCACAACAGTTTGGATAAATAGGACTTATTAAGGGTAGGGACAAGGTTACAGGACAGCAAGGGGATAAAGATGACACCAGGTCTGGCCAGAAGAGCAGGCAGGAAGTGGACCGTGAGGCTGTCTCTTCACCGGGAAGAGGCTCAGATATGTGTGTGTGTGAGGCAGGTGGGGCATGCTGGGTGCTGTTTGGGACATGGTGAGATCAAAGGTGTCCATGAGACAATTCAAAGGGACATCCAAGAGAAAGCACTAGGTATGAGCAGTCTGGGTGGAGCCAAGGGACTGGAACCTTTCCAGGAAGCCTGGGCTAAGCAGAGGGCAGGTCAGAGAGAGCCCTGAGGACCATTCCTCCAGTTCTGGTCCCAACTCTGACCTGATCCTCCATTGCTCTAAATCCTCCTATGGCTCCCCACTACCCTCCCCCCAGAGCAAAGTCCAAGCTTTTTAGCCTGGCCTCTGACTACCTCTTCATCTTCTTCTAGTCTTACAATTCCCCAGCTGGCAAAACCCCCAGTAAGGGGCAGGGAGTGGAAGGCAAGTGCGAGAAGGTTCTGAGGAGCAGCTGGTGAGGGAGGAAGCTTATGAGGAAAGAAAAGGATGTGGAGCAAAGGGAGTTCCAGGCAGGAGAGAATGGTCCGTGTCAGGTGAGGATGAAAATATTATCCATAGGCCTCAGCAATGAGCAGGCGACCTCAGTGACCTTGTCCAGAGCTGTTGCAGGGCCATGGCAGGTGGGCCACCAGATGTAGTGGGTAGAAGAGAGAGCAGGAGCTAAGGGACTGAGCCAGTGGGCACCACAAGAGAGCCTGGCACAGGGTGTGTGAGCGCATGTGTGTTCAGAGATGATGGAATGTTTCAATGCTGGCAGGGTGAGGGCAGACTGAAGATGCAGCAGTTTCTGGAAGGGATGGGAAGCCAGGATCCTCACCTTAGAGGCCCTCCTTCACCCAGCAAGTGACTTCTGAGTCAGGGCCTGTGATGGGGGAGGGAGCTGTGGCCCAGAACTCTCCGTGAAGGTCCAGAGCCACTAGCCAGAGTCACAGCTCCCCTGGTCCAGCTTATAGAACCCCTTGCTCATTTCTGTCAAAACAGTCATCACCCACCAACCTCCTCTTTCTTGTCCCCAGCTCAGGGATGGCTCCACCATCCCCCAAGCCAGAGCTCTGGGTGTTGTCATGGACACCCTCTTGTCCCATTGCCCATCAAACCGCATACCGTGTTCTCTCTGCCTCCGGAATCTCTCCCTTATCCCGTCAGCCTCCACCCTGATCCAGGCTCCATCTTCTCCTGCCTGGGTCCCTGTCAGGGCCACCTCCCGGACTCGTGACTTCCAGTCTCATTCCTCCAGTTCTGGCCCTAACTCTGACCTGATCCTCTGCTGCTCTAAACCCCACCGTGACTCACCACTACCCTTACCCCTGGACAAAGTCCCAGCCCACCTCTTTGTCCTCTTCCAGCCTTACAGGCTCCGCCTGCTGGCAACACAGACTTGACTGGCCTTCCACTTGGGCATCTGCACACAGAGATGCTCCTGCCATTGCTCATGCTGCAACACCCTCCCCAAGATCAGCTCCAACGGCCCCTCCTCGGAAAACCTTTCCCTGACCACGCCAAACCCAAAAAAGATTTCTGGGCTTCCCCCCGCCTCTGCACACCCCTGTCCATGAGTGTCTGTCCTCCCATCTGACCCGGGCTCCCTGAGGGCGGGCCCAGGCCTGACTCATCTTGGTCCCTGCCATCGCCCAGCACGAGGCCCGGCACACCAGAAGCCTCGCGAAACGTTTGTTTAGGCAATAAGTGGGTGCGTGTGTGAGTGAGTGAAAGAGTGAGTGGCTATAGGAGGGGATCAGTGAGTGGGGGAATTAATGAGGGGGCAGGCAGGGCTGAGCGGATGGTCGAGCAGGGCAGGCATGGGCAGACAAGAGTCAGGCTTAGGGCGGGAGGAACGGATGGCGGAATATGCGAATCGTGCATCCCGGGCGCAGTTTCTCCAACAAAGCAAAAATGGGTTCGCCCTGGCTACGCTTCCCGCTCCGCCTCGAGCCTCACCGAGCCTCATCGTTTCCCGTCCGAGCTCTGTCCAGAATCCCAATACTGGGCGTGCAAGAAAGGGCTTACCCGGCCACACCCGCAGAACCGGTTCCCTCGAGAGCCCGCTCGGGCCTCTGCGGAGCGCACCCGATCCCGACCTCGCAGGTTCGGGCCTATTGGCCAACTGGCAGGGACTGACGGAGACTGACGTCTCCGGGAGCCTATCGCTGTCCGACTTAGGTTGTGGGCCCCGCCCACTAGGGAAAGCGCCCTGAGTGGTCCGGGGAAGTAGGAGGCCGAGTGCCCATTGGCTGGGTGATAGGTGACTGACGTTGCGAGCAGCTTATCGCAGCTGGACCAGACGAGCGTCTCGCGTGTCCGACCCGCCTCTGGAGGCACGTTGCGGTGGTAGCTGCAGGCGTGGTCGGTCTCAGAATGGCAAGGAATGGGGTTTGCGGCGGCACATACCTGGGCTGTTTGCTAGCCTGACCCTTGGGTCTTGAGGGAGCATGGGGACTCCTTGATCCTGAGGGAGGAGGAGGCTGGGGACCCAAAGAAGGAGGGACTGGGGACCCCGACTTTTGGGTCTGAGGGAGAAGGAGCTGGAAACCTGCTGGGTCTAGCTAGGAAGGGAGACTCCCGGATCCCTGAGTGACTGGTCTGCCCAGCGATGACAGGTTTGGGGTTCAGGATTTTATGAGGCTATTTATGGGATTGGAGCCAGCCTTGCCCCCAGGCGAGTGTTCTGGGTCCTGAGGTGGAGCTTGGAATAGAGATGGAGAGAGAAGTTTGGGGAAGCTCTGGCTGGGTATGTCCTTTCCTCATCCCTAAAAGGGAAGTCAGAGGCAGGGTGCTGTCTGCAAAAGGAACCCAGAGTGGGAGGAGACTCGAGACTCACGTAAGACAAAAGAGAAAAACACGGATACCAACGGAGAGATTAAAATAATAAAACAATAATAAAAGCACTCTCATACCAAGTTTACTGTGCCCGGGTTCTGTGCTACGCATTTTACATAATTATGTCTTCATCATCACAACTCTAAGAGATCGGATTATTATTATTATTATCCCCATTTTACAAGAGAGAAAATTGAGGCCCAGTGAGGGACAATCAAGATACAGATGGAAAGAGACAGGAGAGACACAAAACAGATGGAGATAAATAAAGAGAAACAGGCCCAGAGAGAGAGAAGAAAAGGTAGACAGCGAACAGAAGGAGAGGGGCTGAGAGCTGGGACTTCCGGGTGGGGATAGGGGCTGTGGAGAGCTGGGGACTGGGACTCCTGGGTCCAGGAGAAGGCAGGACCAAGGATGGGGACTCCCAGGTATTTCCTCCCCTGACTCCATGATACTAGGTTTGTCCAACCCTTCTTGTGGGCGTTGGACCTGATTGGGGTCGAAAATAGTGATTAGGAGGGGCAGATGCATCATTATCCTACTAGGAGATGATAAGAAAATTATTAATGGGGGTGCCCCCAGCTTAGGAGGGGCCTTTCCCCCATGGCCTCTGTTCTTTGATCTGGGCAGATCAGAATGCAGGAAAGATTGGGGAGGGGCAGGGCCCTCTCTGTGCCTCCCCATCTCTGCATCTCCGTCACTCAGAACTGTCACTGCGGCCCATCTTGGAGACAGGTGGGCCACCCTTGGGCAGCAACAGCCTTCCTGGTGGGTCTTCATCTCTCTGCGTCTCCCCGTAACCCCCCAGAACCCCGAGCGCACCTGAGGTCCTGGCACAATTTAGGGGCTCAGCAAATTGCTCATGGAATGGATGGACAAACATCCACATCTCTCTGTCCCCATCCTGCCATCTTTTTCTGTGTCACCATCATGTTCACCCCTCGCTGACCTCATCAGTCTCCGCTTCCCTTTCACCCTTGTGTTTCTTCTGAAGCCACTGGGCCCACCATCCCCATTAGGGAGAAACTGAGGCTCATTTTGGAAGGAGTCACTCTCCCAGGGTCACCTCTGCGGCATGTACGGAAGTGGCCTCGGGGCTAAGAGAGAGGCTCTCAAGACTCCAGATGCAGACACATTTCCAGCATCTCAGAGTCAGAAATGTGAGATCACACCAAATATGTGCCCTTAAAAATATGCGGTAGGTGTCATCTTGTATTTGCACCACACAACCAGAGAATCACACACGCAGCACATATAATCGCCTACGAGCACAAACACAAATATAGGCACACAATTCCATGGAATCAATCACCTGCAATGACAACACACAAGAAGTATCCTATTTCACATGCAAAACAGACACCCCAGCTATGCAATTACATGCCCAGCCACTGATAGGCCACTCATCCAGTCCCTACTAAAAGGACATGAGCAAAGACTTTGTTTGGTTCACTCTTGTATCCCCGGCAACTAGAAGAACACATCATCATCGTCGTCATTATCGTCATAAACACAAAATGTTTCCTATGTGCCAGGCACAATTCTCAGCACTTTACATGAATTAACTCATTTAATCCTTTGCAACAGCCCATTTTACGTACTGGAAACTTGAGGTGCAGAGAAGTTTAGTGACTTGCCCAGCGTTTTGCGACCAGTAAGAGGCAGGCGAGATTTGAACCCAGGCTTTCAGGCTCCAGAGCCCATCACATAAGGCTACGACTCAGTAAATAATTGCTGCCTTAATCCAGTTAGAATTACAGAGCCACAGTAACTGAGAACACATCCAAATACCGGTGTGCAGTGTGTAGAATCACAGGAGGGCAAGACAGACACACAAATAGAAGAGACCCCTTCACA
This sequence comes from Lepilemur ruficaudatus, assembly GCA_963574885.1. Lineage (NCBI taxonomy): Eukaryota > Metazoa > Chordata > Mammalia > Primates > Lepilemuridae > Lepilemur > Lepilemur ruficaudatus. Next base: position 151,250 of record CAUYRT010040946.1, on the reverse strand, counting down.
TGTCACGTCGCAGACCAAAGACATGCACAACACATCATGACAATCCCCACACAGACACGCAGCACCCGGAGAGTCACACAACCACACACAGAGAGACACAACACACCCAAACCCAGACAGAGGGACACACCCAGAGATCCGAGTCCCTCCTGTTCCACTCCCAGCCCCTCTGGGCTGGCCCTCAAGGAAACAGCAGGTTTAGGATTGGAAGGGGGGGCCACCTCACTCGTCCGCTCAGCCTGACCGGTTCCACTGGGGCCACGGGTGGCACAACCCGCCTTATGAAACCCACGTTGGGCAACTGGCCTCAGACCTGCCTGGATGCCTGTGTTCTGCGGGAAAAGGGGCTGGCAGCTGGAACTTGGGTTCCAAGGAAGCAGGGGGCTGGGAGCCCCATGCATTCTAAGGGAGAGGAAGGGCACTGGGACCTGGACTCTCAGGTCCCGGGGAGGGAGGGCTAGTGGTCTGGACTCCTAGGTTTGGGGAAAAGAGGGGACCAGGATCCTGAGTTCCTCGTCTTGAAGGTAGGGTACCAGATTTAGCAAATAAAATATAGGAAGCCCAGTTTAATTTGAATTTCAGATAAACAATGAATCCTTTTTTAGTATAAGTATGTCCAAATAGTGCATGAAACATACTTACGCTAAAAAAAATGTACTCGCTGTTCATCTGGAATTCAGATTTAACTGGACATCTTGTATTTTGGGTGGCAACCCTATTTGAGGGACAGTGAAGCCAGATGGCTGGTGACGGCCACTGTCACTCCTCGGCCCCCCAAGACTCTTCTGTTCCTGCCTCCGGCCCTCCCCCTCACCCCCAAGCAGGCCACCTCACAGCTTCCCCAGTCCCGCCGATTTCCTCATCTGCATGAGTTGCTGTCTCTAATTGGGGCCCCTAGGCTGTGTCAGAAGCAGGGAGAGGAAACTTGAGGACAACTCAGATGTCATCCTGGGAGCCCTTGGGTCCTCAGAGGTGACTGACCCTGAGTCACCTGCACCCATAGCCTTGACAGCGGAGGGGATGGGGCCCCGTGGCTGCCTCCGCGGGGCAGGCCTGGAGATGGGGAGAGGCGGGGAGCAGCGAGGAGCAATCGCGACACAGGAGACAGGGACACAGAGCCTGGGGGGAGACAGACCCGGAGATGGGGAGACAGAGAACCAGAGATTTGGAAACAGATTTGTAGATATGAAGAAAGAAATAAAGAGAGATTCAGAGCCGGAGGGGCAAAGATGCAGAGACGGGGAGAAAGGGATGTTAAAACAGAAGTGGGGTGACGATGTCACTCAGACATTCAGGCAGCAGGATGAGCGCTGCCCATAGGTCTGGGTACGGGGTGGGGGGACCAGCCACCTGGATGGTGCTGGGAGACCAAGGCTGCGTCCTGGCGTGCTGGGGGCCTGGGCTGATCCAACTGCCATCACCTCATGCCCAGACCCAGTGGGGTGGTGACACCACCTTCTCTGCAAGTGACATGGTGACACCCCAATTTTCCGGTGCCTCCTACATTTTTGGGGTGACACCCGTGCTGGGAACCCCACCCAGCTCTAACGCTGCTTCCCTCACTGAGTCACCTCCAATCCCATCAGGCTTGTTGGGGGGAGACTTCGGCGACTCAGGCCTCCAGGCCCCCAGCTCCTTCACCCCTCAGGAGCCCAGCAGTCTGGAATCCCAGGACCCCCACCCTACTCGGGCACGTGCAGCCTAATGACAGCCAGGAGCCCAGGCCCCCATCCTCTGCTCTGTGAAGACCCACAGTTCAGCTCCCCACCCCCTGCGACCCTCTGCTCTGTGCGGACCCAGGGGTCCCGGGCCACATGCACCTCCTGCAGGAACCAGCACCTCCTGCAGGAACCATGGCTTTTCGGTTCCCAGTCTCCTCCCTTCCCAATACGGAGGTGGGGTGAGGTGTGTTTATTTACTTTGGTTCCAGCGTGAGTCACTCCCCAAAACACACTGCCCCCCATGTGTCCCCTGGCCCTGAATAGGAGGATAATGCCCCATCTCCCAGGGAAGTAGGGCCATCACTATGACGAGAGAGACCACCACTGCGCTCTCCCCCACACACCCGGCCTCCCTCTCCCCTGCCCTCTCCCCGTCTCCCCCTGCCCTTCCCTCTAAGCCGCTGCAGTGGTCCCCCCACCTGCCTCTCCACCCTTCCCCCTATGTCTCTCTTCCCTGAATCCTGTCTCCCCTTTTCTTGTTATTTCTCCGCAGACCTTTGTGTCTCTCTGTCTCTTTCTCCATATGTCTGCCTGTCTCCCTCCCATCTCTGCATGTCCCTGTGTGCCTCTGGGCCCCATCCCCTCCCCATTTCTCTCTCCCTCTCCTTTGGTCTCTGCACACTGTCCCAGCTGTGCCCCCCTCTGTCCTCTCTCCATCTCTCTGCCTCCACCTCTGCCCACTCCTGTGTCTGTCTCCACCCTGTCTCACGCCTAGAGCCCCCCATCCCTCCACAGTGCTTCCTGGGTCCTGGGTGGTGAGGCAGGAGGGGAAGTGGGGGGTGGGGAGGGAGAGGGAGGATGGGAAATCCCGGTGGGGGCAGAGGGTCAGCCAGACCGGCTGGGCTCCTTGGGCACCTCTGTCATGGCCCCGCCCAGGCAGCGTGGCCCGCCCATATAAGTGGTTCTTGGCCCGAGACTGAGAACTCAGTGCCTGTGTCACCCACACCTGTGTCTCCATCATTGCCATCGCGGTCCTGCAGGTAGGAGCACCCCTCCAGCAGCCTTCCTCTCTGAGGCCAGGTACCTCTGCTCTGTCTCCTTTCAGGTCTCCAGCTGTCTATCTCTTTGGACATCTGTCTTTCTCATTGCTCCTGGGCGCCTCCTGAACCTGAGTTGTGCTGAGTTGAATTTGGAAGTCCTGAGCCCCAGCATCCCTTCTACTAACCTCCTTGGCTTAGGTCATCAGATGTGCGGCATTTCTCTTCACCTCTCTGAGCCTCAGTGTTCCGTCTGTGAAATGGGCTTGCAGAGGAGTCAAAGTGCTGGGTGCATATGGGCTTCACTAGTGGCATCTCTATGGGCACCTGGCTCTGATCTCTTTCTATCCTCGTCTCTGACTCTACCTGTCTCTGTCTCTTGGTCTCTCTCTCCAGCTCTTCCTTGGGTATGAGGAAAGTCCTCTGGGGTCTGTCGGGCAGCTGTAAGATGGGCGAGTTTCTCGCCCCCATCATATCCACCCCCTATCCCATGTCCATGTCTCTCCTCGCCGGCAGGCTGATTGGGCCTCTTTCTCCCCAGCTCCTCTCCCCCTGAGAGCCCAGCCCCCAGTGCCCCCATCCCCCGCCCTCCCCTCCCAGTATCCAGTGTCCCCTGGACAGACTCCACCGCTGCCGCCGCTCTGCCGTCCCCAGCACCACCTCCTCAGGGCCAGCAAGATGCAGTTTGAGATGCACGACACCGTGAAAGGCAAAGGTGGGATGGCTGGAGGGACCAGCAACCCTCTCAGTCCTCGGAACCCAGCTGCCTCCCTCCCCTGGGCACCCTGGCTTCGAAGATGGATGGCACCTGCTTCCACCCCGGAGGCCCCAGAAATGCTGGAACCCAGCACCCCAGGCCCAGACATGGAGGAGGAGGTGGCATGCCCAGGCCACCCTCAGATGTGGCGCCCACCCTTCCTCAGATGTGCAGGAGACCCCACCCTCAGCACGACCAGCTGCGCAGGAGGCAGCAACAACAGGGACAGGCTGGGGTGTCAGTGCCCGGATGTGGCAGAAGGGAAGGGGGAGGTGCTGTACTGTCCCCCTCAATGGGCGGCCTGGTGGCCCTGCCCTGACTGCCCGGCAGAGGGAAGGGTGGCAGGGGCGACACCAGACTGCCGGCTGACCTCGTGCCCACCTCCGCAGCCATGTCCTACCCAGTGACCAGTCAGCCCCAGTGTGCCACCAGCAGCTGCTACCAGACCCAGATCAGTGACTGGCACACAGGTCTCACGGACTGCTGCAACGACATGCCCGTCTGTGAGTGTCCGACGGCCGCGGGGATGGGGGAGGGGAGGGACGCTCAATTCCTCAATTCCTACCCCCTCGGCCGGCCATGAACCCCACTCCCACCTCCCTTCCTTGGACTCTGAATTCCCACCCTCCAACCCTCACCCCCAATCCTGGGACCGCCAACAGTCCCCAGGACCCTGACCTCACACCATGCCTCCCCTTGCACCCCGAACTCTCCTCCTTGTGACCCCCCACAAGCCCCCTTCAAACCCTACCTTCCAATCGCTAACCCACCCTCTCCTCGGACCCCTCACTCCGCCTGGGACCTCTTTCTTCTTCACTTTCTCCAACACTCGGTCCCCGCCGGGACCCTCCTGGGGTGGGGGCGGGAGCCGGCTGGAGACACCCGCCCGCTCCGCTCCTGACCGTCCTGCGCTCGGCCCAGGTCTGTGCGGCACCTTCGCTCCTCTGTGCCTCGCCTGTCGCATCGCCGACGACTTCGGCGAGTGCTGCTGCACGCCCTACCTGCCCGGAGGCCTGCACTCGCTCCGCACCGGCATGCGCGAGCGCTACCGCATCCAGGTGCGCGCCGGCGGGACCCGGGGTCACGGGGGCCGGGACTGGCCTCCGGGGACCCAAGGCAGCGCTGCTGACCTCTCTCTCCCCCCACCCTCTAGGGCTCCATCGGGCACGACTGGGCGGCCCTCACGTTTTGTCTGCCCTGCGCCCTCTGCCAGATGGCGCGGGAACTGAAGATCCGAGAGTAAGGACGTTCTCCATCTCCCCCTCCTTCCCCGCCGGTCCCGCCTGGCCTCCTCGGCCCCTACTGGGAGCGCCTGCCCCACCGCCCCTGTCCCGCAGCCACAAATGCTCCCATAATAAAAACCTGAAAACCAGTTCCGCCTACATCCTTTTTGTCCCAGGGAAGGAATCTGGGTGGAGAGAGAGGTTTGGTGAGCGAGGTGGGGACACTCCGAAGATGCCTGGGTGTGGACCCAGGAGTTCCCGCGTCAGGCCTTTGACCCACGCCCGCTGTGTCGGACTTTGGCAAGTCATCCCTCTCAAAGCCTGGCCGTCCTCACCTGACAAAGTAAAACCACTGAACCCTTAACTGCAGACTGCCCAGCTGAAGCTCAGTCTGCATCCCGAATAGAGGCAGAACAGAAAGCCAGTCTTGGCAGAACAGTCTAGGTTCAAAGAAATGAGCCCCGGCTCATTCAATACCTGCGGATTTGGCCAGGTGCGGTACCTCACAACTCCCGGTACTTTGGGAGGCCTGGGTGGGAGGATCATTTGAGGCCAGGAGTTCAAGACCAGCCTGGGCAACATAGTGAGACCCCATCTCTACAAAAAAAAAAATTAAAATTAGCCAGGTGTAGCGGGATGCACCTGTAGTCCCAGCTACTTGGGAGGCTGAGGCAGGAGGATCTCTTGAGCCCAGGAGTTCCAGGTTGCAGTGAGCTGTGATGGTGCCACTGCACTCCAGCCTGGGCAACAAAGCAAGACCCTGTCTCACAAAAAAAAAAAAAAACAAAACTAGATTTTGGCCTGCACACACTTCTAACAGGTGTGGGAGACTTTTGTCTCCAAAGCAGAGAACTGCCAAGCTGAAGGCTCCGGTGCAGAAAGGAATCTTTAAGGGTTATCCAGGTCAATCAAACTTCTTTACTGCAAAAGCAACCAGCAGATCAGAAAATGTCCGGGTCTCAAAACTGGACAGACCTGGGATCTAATCTGGACTCTTGTCACTTAGCTGTGTTATCCTGATGACTTCATAACCCTTTCTGAACCTGTTTCCCCCTCTGAGGATAACAATCCCTAATGTGTCAAATGGCTATGAGAGAAGGGACAGAAAGAAAGGCCGAAGAGTGAACTCAGTAAGTTAATGCCACTATTATATGATATATAATAATAAATATTCTAATATTAATGTATTATTACTACTATTTGCTGTTCTTCCTCTCTCTCTCTCTCGATCTGTGTATCCAACCATCAAGTGACATCTTCACATGGGATATCTAAGAACCATCTCCAATCTGACATGTCCAAAACCTAAATGCTGATCCCCACGCTCCTAAACCCACTCCTCCTCCTGCAGTCTTCCCCGCATCAGGAAATGGCAGACTCCACCCTTCCAGGTGCTCAGTCACTTTCTCTCTCGCCCAGTGCCCAATCTGTCAACAAACGCAGTTGGTTCTACTTTCAGATCATACCCAGAACCTCACCGCTTCCCCCACTCTGCTGCCCCCATCCTATCCCAGCCGCCCTCCTCTCCAACCCAAACGAAAGGAGCAGCTCCCTACTGGGCTTCCTGCTCCACTCCACCCGCTCGGTCTCTTCCTCTCAGAGGAATCCTGCGAACACCTAAGCCAGATCACATTCCTGCCGTGCCCAGGATCCTCCCACGGCTCCACCCCCACAGAGTAAAAGTTAGAGTCCTCACTGTGGCCCAAGGACCTGCAGGATCTGCCACTTGTTCCCACTGTGGTGTTGTCTCCTTCCTGTCCCTCTCCCACTTACCCCCTCTGCTCCAACCATGTGAATCTCTTCTCTAAAATGTTTAGCACACTCCTGCCCCGGGGCCTTTGCACCGGCTCTTCCCTCAGATGTCCCTCTGACTCACCCCCTCGCTTCTGCTCACATAGCATCTTATGAGAGAGGTGTCCCTTCCCACCTTACATTCAGTCGCAAGCACCAAGCCCCTGCTCCCTGCACTGATGTTTCTGGTCACTTTCCAGCGTACTGCGTCGCTTCCTTATTACCCAGCACCCCACTGGCTTATCTGCTCCACAAGGGCAGGGACCTTGATCACTGCTATGTCCCCCGCACCTACATCAGTGGGGGGCCCATTGCAGGTGATCATGGACAGAAGACACTGGCTCAGGAAAGGGAAGTGACTTTGGAGGTGATGTGCAGGGCAATAGAGAGTCTGACAGGCTCAGGTCCGAGTCCGGCTCACCAGTGGCCCTGAGTTCTCCGGCAAGAGACTTTGCTTTCACATCTGGGAAGAGGAGCCTGTATCTCCAAGTGGCGATATTGGGAAGACTAAAAGACTCACGCCAAGTATCCAGAACAGTGCCTGGAGGGCTATAAGCCCTCAGTATGATCCCCGCCTTTCCCCGAGTCCCCAGGGTGTCAGTAGAACCCAGGTGTCCGGCCTTGAGTGCCCAGCTGCCCCTAACCCTACCTTGCGCCTCCCGCATCCAGGCAGAAGTGACAGCTGAGCGGCTGGCGTGGAGGGCGGGCGAAAGTGCACCGTGGTGCGTTCATGCAGGAGCATGTGCATGGCCCCAACGGGCGCTGGAGAGAGGGTGGTTCAGCGTCCCAGCGAAGAGGCCAGGTCACAGTGCGGACGCTCTGCTTAGGAGGGCAAAGTCACAGGATGACAGCTAGGAAGAGACCTGACCTAAGGGGCCCAAGCACAGCCTGCAGGACTCTTGAAGAAGAACCTGAGCTCCTTTCTGGCCAGGCAGGATAAATCGTCCTCTGGCTTTGGGACTGTCTCTCGGGCAGCATGTCCCGCTGCCCATCAGCTCGGCAGTCGGTAAATCAGCGTTGCTTTTTTTTTTCAGACAGGATCTCTGGTGTGATCGTTGCTCACTATAACCTCAAATTCCTCAACTCAAGCAATCCTCCCACCTCAGCCTCCTGAGTAGTCCCCTCCTAGGACAGGCGCGCACCACCACGCCCAGCCAATTTTTTGTAGAGACGGGGTCTGGCCATGTTGTCCAGGCTGGTCTTGAACTCCTGGCCTCAAGTGGTCCTCCTGCATGGATTGGAGACACCTGGATTTGAGAGTCAGACAGCCAGTGTTCAAACAGCAGCTGTCACTCAACAGCTAAATGATGTCTGTGACCTTTTGTTTTCTCATCTGCAAAACAGGGATCACACAGCACCTCCCTCACAGGGTTGGTGGAAAGATCAAACGAAACCACTGCAGTACATGCCAAGGAGACTACATGACACACGGTGCTCAGGAAATGCAAGTTCGTACATCCTGGAGGGCAGGGACTACGGGCAGGCGGTAAAGGCAGAACTCATGTATGGTCAGTAATCCCTGAAAATCCCTTCAATTGCTCACAAACAAGGGCAACTGTCCAGCTCATCCAGCACTCAGGCACCGGTTCAGAGAACCAAGACTCCGTCCCTCCCCCTCCCGCACGCAGACTGCACTCGGACACCTGCATCTTCCCCACATTTTTTATTTGTTGGTTCGGCCACTCCCCTCTTCCTCAGATGTGGCCCCTGCCACCTCCGACACGCATACACTGGCAGGGCCTCTCGGACCGGGGCCCCCAGCAAGGGGAAGATGCGGTGCCCAGCCCCGCCAGGACCAAAAAAGCAGCTGGGGGTTGAAGCCTTGGGGCAGAAGGAGAGTCCCAAGTTCAAGAAGACTGCCAAGATGGGGGCAGAGGGGTCCTCAAGGGGTAGAGGAGCTCAGAAGTCCATGGAGGTGGCTCGGGTGGGGGGCAGCCCCTCGGGAGGGCCCAGAGATCATCAAAGCAGCACTGTCTGAAGAGAGCCATGCACTAATGATCCCGGCATGTCCACCCCAGCCTGGGACCCTCCTGTACCCACCCGAGGCCACACCTCAGGCAGAAGTTTTGCCTCCTCTGAACAGGCTTCAGTTGTCCCAGCTTCACTGGGTGACCCTGGCCCCAGGGTTGGGTTACACCCGCACTGAGCTTTGTCCCTCCAGCCTAGGGGTTGGCAGTGGCTTGCTGCTCCTGCTCATGTCTGGGCTATCTCACTGTCCCATCTGTCCCTTTGCAGCCACTGCCCTCACCAGCACTACCAAGTCCCTGCACTCAATTCCTGCTGTTGAAATACTCACAGTGCTGTCTCCATCCGCAGTTGAACCTGGCTGAAGAGATGCCTACAGGGCGACTTCAGTGTCAAAAACTGGACTCTCGATCTTCCCCACGAGCCCCAGTCTGCCCCACCTTAAACTATCCCACATCCCCATGCTCCAGGCCACAAAGTTAGGGGTCATCCTGGATTTGTCCTCCCCTCACCCTGACATCTGTACTGTTACCTTCTTCCACACACATCCTGCATCCTGACTACCACCGTCCTGGCCCTCGCCCCATCCCCTGCTGCCTCTCTCATCCCCTCCAATCCATAGCTGAGTGATCTCTTAAATAGGGACATTGGATCCTGTTGCTCTGCCTCCAAAAACCATTCCACAGCTTCCCATTGCCCTGAGAATTAAACCCCAAACTCCACTCCAGCCCCTGCCTGTCCCCAACCTCGTCTCCTCACACTTGGTCTGGGTCGTGATGGCCAGTGTTCTGGTCTTTTCAATAAAATAAGCTGGTTCCCACCTCACGGCCTCTGCCCTTGCACTTCCCTCTGCCTGGAAAGAGTTCCCGAAGCTCTTCCCATGGCCAGTTCTTCTTGGTCGTTCTCAGTCGTGCTTCTCTGAGTGCCCAATCGACCTTACCCTGCGGTCCCTCGCTGCCACATCTGCTGAGGTTTCACAGCACAGATCCCTCTCTGAAGCCACCTTACTCGTCTGTGTGCACACACACGCATGCGTGCCAACTGTCTCCCTTCACTAGAGCCTCAGTCCCATGAGATCAGGGAGCCTCACTTCTCGCTCAGTTCCTGCTTTGCCCCGTGCCTACAACAGTGCCTGGCACATAGTAGGTGCTCAATAAATAGCTGCTGAATGCAGAACAAAGGAGGCCCTATCTGGGGACCCCTGGGGGGAGGGGGCCAATGGTCTCCAAGGAGACAGTGTCCAGGGTCCCCCGGTGGAGGGGCCTCAAGTCCAGGGCGGCCCCATCAGGTGACTCAGATACTGTGGCTGAGGACCCTGCAGCAGGTCAGAGGGACATGCTGGTGAGGTTGTCCTGGCTCAACAGTCCTTTGCGGCCTGCTCCGGCCCCATGCCCACTGCCCCCAGCGCCCCCGCCGCCCCCACAGTACTCGTGCAGCCTGTGCCGCAGCATGACGAGGGCTGAGCCCAAGCAAGCCCCGTTGGGTGCGTGAGGCCCGCCCGGCAGTTGGAGCAGCAGCGTGGCCACACCCGCCATGCCATCCTCTGTGGGCTCCAGGGTGATGGGCCCAGCTCGCAGGCCAGCAGTGGTGGCAGGGATGGCCGGCGGGCAGCACCCCCCTCCCATGGGTCCCCAGGGTCCCCCGGCCCCCGTCAGCAGCAGGGGTGCCAGGAAGGGCTCAGAGCGGCGGAAGGCAGGTGGCGGGAGCCCAGCCGGCTTCCAGGCCGGGACTGGAGCAGTAGGGTCGGGCGGGAAGCAGACGGTGACCTTGGCAAAGGGGCGGCTAGCCATCTTGGTCATCTCCTGCAAGTGTCGGCGCTGCTCCTGCCGCTGGTCCAGCGCCTGCTTGGCCTTCCAGAGGAGCACACAGAGCGACAGGAAGAGGAAGAAGCAGGAGAAGAAGACGGAGAAGAAGACGAACAGGTCGATGTGGGCCTGGTCCTGCCGGAAGAAGAGCAGGCCCTGCGAGTCGGCGGAGCCATTGGCGCCAGGCCCGCCTGGGTCTCCCACGCCCAGCAGCAGCAGGTAGAAGCGGCTGGACTTGAGGGCGTGGTGCTCGTGCGGGTAGGTGATGACCAACCGGTCCCGCACGCTGCGGACCACGAGTACAGCCGACGGCTCTGTCACTGTCACGTAGGTAATCAGGCCCCGTGGCCACACCTCTCGCACCCGTGGCTCTGTTGGGGCGCCCGGCCCACTCCCGGCCCCTGGTCCCCCGGGATCCCCGGTGCCCCGGAACCCACCCTCAGCAGGGGGTGGGGGCGGCGGCGGGGGTGGGGGAGGCTGGATGTGCACGGTGTGGACTCCAGTGTCAGGGGCCACACGGACCACAAAGGTGTCATAGGAGGTGGAGACGTAGAGGTCCACAGCACCAAAGGTCACGTCCAGTGTCAGGCGGATGTCCACGTTGGTGAACTTGGGCTGCACGCCAAAGAGCACGGTGCGGCCAGGGCCCAGCGCCCGGCGCTTGGGCTCGTGGAAGCAGTTGGTCTGGGACGTGGGGTCCAGGCAGCACTCCTGCTCCACGGAGATGAGGCGGTAGCACTGCTGGCCGCCCAGCGGGCTTCCATGGAACGACTCCCGGCACTTGGCACACTGCAGGCAGGGCAGGGGGCAGTAGGGTGGCCATCAGGACTGAGCTCGGGGCCGGACTGGCCCCCAAGCAGGACTGACTGACATCCTATACCTGTTGGTACATAGCTACTGCCCTGGAGGCCCCCCGCAATATCCCAGCTACTTTCCGGTGACCCTCCTGGAGCCTCCCTGCCATAGCGTAGATGCTGCCAGGACCCGACACTCCAGCGCTGCAGTCCCTGGTGCCTCCAGCACCATGTGCCGAGGCCGGCGGCCCTCCAAGGCACAGTGATGAAGGGCTCTGTTGAATTCTGGCTCTATCTCCTCACCAGCTGTGTGGCCTTGGACTGTGACTTAACCTCAGTGAGCATGAGACTCTGCACACAGGTGGCAGCCGTGGCTCACTCACGGGACCACTGAAATCACAAGCATGGCTCTAGGCACAGGTCGGCCAGCCCTGCCTGCTGCCCGGCTATTGCCGGGCTATGCTAGGCACGCTCCTGCCTCAGGGCCTTTGCACTGGCTGACCCTCTGCCACATGGCTGTCCTCCCATGTGTCTGCTAGTCCGGCACCCTCACTTGCATCAGGTCCTGACTCAAGTGCCACCTGCTCAATGCCTTCCTCGGCCACGGCATGCACCATTTCCATTCCCTACACGTCCCACTTCCTGCTCAGTTTTCCGCCTGGCTGCTCTTCGCCGTCTAACACGCTGCGCCTCTCACTTGCTCATTTACTCACTGCTGGGCTCCTCCACGAGAAAGCAAACTCCTTGAAGACAGAACATCTTGCCTGTTTTGTTCTCTACTGTGTCCCCAGTGCCTTGCAGTGTGTGGCATATAGTAGGTGCTCAATAAATATGTGCTGCATGAAGGAGTGGATGGACGGATAACAGCTATTATGATTCCTGTAGCTTAGCAGAAACCACCAGAGTTCTACGATCAGACCAGGGTCAGTCCCGGCTCCAAACCCAACCGGCTGCCTGACCTGGAACAGGCCATCTGATGTTTCTGGGCCTGTTTTCCTCTTACATCCACACCTGACTGAGGCCTCAGCACAGCCATGCCGAGCCTGCCACATCTGTGCCGTTGCCACCGTCCACACAGGACAGCTCCCAGCTGGGCGGCACGCGCCCCGTACATATCAGCTGTCACTGCCATTCCTAGTAGAAGTGAAAGAAACTGCTACTTCACAGCAGCCACCAGACCTCCTGGAGGAGGAGGTCTGCATTAATCTCTGGGACTCTCTGGTAGAAGCCATAGGGTCTTCAGCTTATCAAGAAAGCAAAAATTCTGATCTAGGATGGAAATGCTGGGGAGATGGGGGTCAGTAAAGTTGTAAAACTGTTGTCATTTGGGGTGGAATTGCATCTTTGCAGCTGCGATGTTTCTACAGAAGAATAAAAGAGACCGAGAGCAAGGGACTTTTTCTTTCCTCTGGAACTGGACAGAGAAAGTGGGTGAGGTGGAGCGGTGTCCCCCAGGAGGGAGCATGGCATGTCCTCCTCAGGGGAGGTGTGCCCACAACATGGCAGCCAGCACAGGTGCTCCAGGAGCCTCCCTGAAGAAGACAAGGGAAACAGACTCAGGGGAGAATTTGAATCTGGGTATTAGAACTGAGATCCTGTTAGCCTCAGGTCATCAGGTGGGAGCTGCCACTTAGGGAGAACCTGCCTGAGAAAGAAACTAACAAAGAGGAAAGCAGAATCAAGATACAGGGAAGCAGAGACTCCTGACGTCACTGTGTGAGCAACTGGATCCAACCATTCCTGAAGGCAGAACCTGGATCTCAGTTTTAAGAGCCAATACATTTTCTTTTTTTGTTTAAGCTACTATGACATGGATTTTCTGGCATTTGGAACCTTCAAGTTATGACTACCTGTAATGGAGACTGTCCCCCCACCAATCTGAGAGCCACCCAGAGACTCCTATCTGGGTCCCCAGCATGACTGCCCACAGCCTAACACTGACTGGGCCTCAGTCTACCCAGCTGACCTGGATCCCAAGACCACAGATTCGGAACCACGTTCTTGGTCCTCCCTAAGCCTGGTGACCTCATCCCAGCTCTGACCTCTCTGGAGCGTGGGACCCCCAGCCCATAACTTGCTTCTCCAGCCGAACCTGGTACTTGTAGCAGTCTCGGCGGTCGCTGGGGGAGCTGCCCTGGCACGTGCCGGTCTCAGTGTTGTTCTGACACGGGCAGCCCGTCCCATCCTGCTCATTACATGTGTCTGCGTGGCCGTTGCACTGGCATCTGAGGATGGGAAGGAAGAGGAGGGTCACAGAGCTCCCATGACCCACAACGGCCCAGGCAGGACATGGCATAGTGAGCTCTACTCTGTGCAGCAGGCTGCAAGAGGAAACTGAGGCTCACACAGGTAATCTGTCAAGCTCACGGAGCAGCTAAGTGACAGTCAGGATTAGAACCCAAGGTAGACTGAGTCCAGAGTTCACTGAACATGCAGAAGGCAGGAGACAGGGCTGGGTGCGGTGGCTCACGCCTGTAATCCTAACACTCTGGGAGGCCGAGGCGGGCGGATTATTTGAGCTCAGGAGTTCGAGACCAGCCTGAGCAAAAGTGAGACCCTGTCTCTACGAAAAATAGAAAAAATTAGCCGGGCATGGTGGTGTATGCCTGTAGTCCCAGCTACTCGGGAGGCTGAGGCAGGAGGATCGCTTGAGCCCAGGAGTTTGAGGTTGCTGTGAGCTAGGCTGACGCCACGGCATTCTAGCCCAGGCAACAGACTGAGACTCTGTCTCAAAAAAAAAAAAAGGCAGGAGACGGAATAGGGAGGTTGTTTCGATGCCTCTGCCTCTCCCCTCGGCCGCCCTCTCTCTGTCCACCAGTCTCGGTCAGGGCTGCTGCGGAGCCGGCATTTCAGCCCTGGCCTCGGAGGTGGGGGGGGTGTCTCTGAACTGAATCTAGCTCCTTCCCCCCAACCCCGCCCCAGCCTGGGGGCTCCCTGGGAATTTCATCCTCTTCTGACTGAGGGCAGAGGACTGAGGGGAGGGGTCGGCTCCAAAGCTATTGCTAACGAGAAGGATGAGGGTCCCGGACCCCCTCCTCTCACTTGGTGCACTTCCCATCCAGGAGGAAGTAGCCATGGAGGCAGCTCTCGCACTTGTCCCCATAGCTATTGTTCTGGCAGTTCACGCACACGGCCTCGTCTTCACCAGGACCCTCTGTCACCCAGTTTTCAATCTGGCCAAGAAAGGACAGGGCAATCACAAAAAGGCATGGACCAACCCCCTCCTCCCTCAGACCCAGGGGTCCAGGCCCCCAGCCCCTCCTCCCTCAGACCCAGGAGTTGGAGACTCAGCCTCTTTTACCTCCTCTGGATCCAGAGAATACTTCTCTGGCTCCTTCCTGGCCATTTCAAGCTCCTTCCTGGAGACGCAGACGTGGCTATTTCCACGACAGAAGGCGTGGCAGGGCCGGCAGGTCCCGCCCCCGACGGCTGAACCCACGAACAGCGGGAGACACTGCTCACAGTGGCTGCCCTGGAACCCAGGACAGGGTGGTGAGAAAGGTTGGAGAATCAGGGCGGGGTGGGGGGAAGAAGGTTCTGAGAGCGCACAGACGGGAGGGCAGCAAAGGCTGGGGCGCCCGGTTTGGATAGTCCCAGCCCGTCTGCGATTTAGCCCCCGCCTTCACCTGTGCGCTTACAGCCCGAAGTCCTGAGCTCAAAGAGCCCTTCCCTGCACTATCCCAAATCTTCGCCACGTGCCTGCCCTCCCAGCCCAGCACCCACTCTGTCCACTACTCCAGGGCAGCCCCAGAGTCTTCTCACACCTACCGGCCCGGGGCTCTGCCGCCGCTTCCCCACCCCTGGCTCATCAGGGCTGGGAACGGGGCTCAAGATGCCCGAGCGCCGGCTGAAGGCCAGCAAAGGCCTGGGTCCCGCAGTCAGGCTCTGAGGCCCCAGGCAGCCCACCTTGGTGTGGTTGCGGCAGAGCAGGCAGTGGTCACGCGCCCCCACGCCAGCACACTCGCTGTGGCGGTTGCAGCGACACTCCGTGGAGCAGTTGCGACCGACAAAGCCGAAGTGGCAGCGGCAGTGGTCGGGCTCCACGCACGAGCCGTTCACGCAGCCTTGGGCACACACGGGGCGGCAAAGGCCTGTCACGCTGCAGGGGGAGCGGGGGTCAGGGCAGGTGGCCCCGAGAGGAGGCCACTCTCCTCACTACTCCGTGGCCTAGCCCCTCAGCCACTGCTCCACTCTCTTCTCGACTAGTCCCTCCTCCCTGGTCTGTTCCATCATCCTCCCCTCTTCCGGGTGTAGCTCACTATGCCCTTCAGGAGTCACAACCCTCCTTCCGGGGCACCGATCAAACTCAGATCGAACTCACTCGTCCCTGCTCTATCTCACCATCCCTTTCCCTCCGGGCCACGCCCACCACCCACACCCTTCCTGAATCTTAAAAGGATCTCGCCACTTTTATGCAACGGACTTCCTTTTCTTCCGTCCTGCTTTGCTCTACACCTGCGGCACTGGCCTGCCACCTGATAGGGACTGGGCCACAGAGCTCTGCCCCCGACTGTCCATCAGTGGAAAAACTGCCTTCCACGAAACTTGGGCGGGGCCACACCGAGTGAGCAAGCAAAGTTTCGTCTGCAGTTACAGCCACTCCCCGCAGCTCACATCACTGCCCGGGCTCCGCCTCCCGCCCGATCAGTCTCTGTCTCCCATCACCCCCAGATGGGAACGTCCAGTTGCAGGAAAACAAGCTCAGGGCTCCCACTGATTCTGCACTATGATGAGCTGTGTAATTATCTCATGACATAGTACAACGTAATAACAATAGAAATAAAGCGCACAATAAATGCAATGCACGTGAATCATCCCGAAAGCATCCCCCACACCCACCCCAGTCTGTGGAAAAATTCTCTTCCACGAAACTGGTCCTTGGTGCCAAAAAGGTTGGGGACGCTGCTCTAGACCCGACCCCATCTGTCTGGCCCTGCTCCCGAGCTGCCCAGCCCCGCCCGGCCTGCAGCCTCACTTGTCCATGGTGTAGCCCGTCTTGCAGCTGCACTCGTAGCCGTGGGGCTGGTCGTGGCAGTTCTGCGTCTCGTTGCAGTCGTGGTGCCCGTTGGCACACTCATCCTCAGGGGGGCAGGACAGGAAGGCCCAGGAGGCCCCGGGACGCCCACACGTCAGCCCTGGCACCAGGAATACAGTGCTTCACCTGGAGGGGGGGCCTCTGCACCGCCCACCCCAGCCACCCAGGCCCTCGCTCCTACTTCCTCTGAGCCCCACTTCAGGTCTGGCTCAGAGCCCCATGTTCGTGTGCTCGGAGCCAGACCCCAGCTACGGGCCAGCCCTTCTTGCCCCACCCCCAAGCCCCTCTCACCATCACGGGGGCCGCTGAGTCCGCCCTCCATGCAGTGGCCGCCCCCATCCTGGCCCCCCCAGGCACACCAGCCGCAGTGGGGGCGACGCAGGCACAGCGCACACTGGGTTGCCTGGGCACAGCCCAGGGAGCAGCTCTCGGGTCCCCGGAGCAGCCGCCCACAACCTCCGGCCATACACCGCAAGGGCAAGTAAGAGGGGCTCAGACACTGCAGGAGGGGAGAGAGAGAGGCAGGGAAGGAGAGTCAAATGAACACATTCCAGGTATCTTCGCCGACCACGCTCTTCTCTGAAGCCTTGCTCCTCCCTGGCCACAGCCAGGTGCACTAGCTGGGGTCGTCAGGGTCTCCCTCTCGAGCATTTGAAACTAGATGGCAAGACTAGAAGTCGGGCTAGGGAGGTCCTTGATATGGGAAGGTTGCGTAGACTTGGGATGGAGGGACCGTTTGGATGAGCCAACGGCGAGAACACGGAGCGGTGGGACAAGACAGCTGCAGAGGCAGAGACAGGAACCACGCACCCCACAGAGAGACGGAAAAGAACTTTCCAGGCTGCATCTCCAGCCCCCGGTGAGGCCTGGCTGCACCTGCTACCCCAGGTTCCAGGAGGTACCACTGTATTGGCGGAGGGAGTTCCCTTTACCCAGCTAGCTGAGGACACTGTTTTCTTACAGCTCAGGAAGGCAACGACAGCAGATGGGCACAGAAGAGTGTCAGGAGTGGGGTTGTAACCATAGTCACTTAGAAAAACACAGACCTGGCTGCTGGGACAAAAAGGCTTTTCCCACCCAGGCTGGGAGGCTGAGGAGTCCTTGGTTAGGGGCCAGGTGGCAAGTCCTCCAGGGGTGGGGAACCTGTGGCCTTCCAGATCCTTGAGTGTGCGGCTTTTTGACTGAATCCACATTTTACACAATAAATGCTTTTAACAAAGGGATTTGTTCTGTGAAGTTTGGATCTGGTCACAGGCCACACTAGGGGATCTGGAAGGCCACATGTGGCTTTGAGGCCACACCCCTGTTTGGGACCCCAGCTACATGCACAATGAGGTTCAGACCCCTGGGAACTTACCTCGGCGTTTAAGAGCATTTTATTTACTGCTGGGGCCTTAAGTGAAGTATGAGAGGAAAGAGATTAATCTGGACTGGCCGCCTGAAAGCACTTAGGAAAAAGCAAAGCAACCCTGCGATCCCGAAATAGAAAACCCTGACTGCCCTGGCCGGAGCTCTGAGCCCACTGCGGGTGGGAGCCGGCCACGAGCTGAGCCTCGCTGAAAGGCCAGAGGAAGAGCCTCTGCCAGGCTGGGCGTCTAGATCTAAATTTAGTGCACATGCTGGCAGATGGCGGGGCAACCTGGGCGGGGTAGAGAACTGAGTCCCCAGCCCTGCACAGCACTTTCTGCTGTGACTTCCCTAGCGGCCAAATGCGATGACGCCCAACACTATAAACTGCACGTCCTGTGTTCTGAGAGCAGGACCTCTCTGAGTCTGCTGACAAACTCCATAGCCTAGCAAAGTGCCCGGCACAAGGAAGGTGCTCAGTAATGAACTTATTAAAGGGAGGGAGGCTGGGAGGAAGGAGCAGGCCATGGACGAGCTCTCTCTGCTGCCTGCCCCAGGCTCTGAGGCCAAAGCCATTAAAGAACAATGCCAGAAGGTTAAAATCGGGTAGCCCTTGAGCCAGATCATAAGGGATGTATGAGAAAGGACGACAGGGAAAGGCTGGGGGACCACAAATAAGGGAGACACAGAGGCCGGGCAGCCAGGAAGGGGGCACAGCAGCATGGCCACAAGACACAGCAGGGACAGGGACACTCACAGGCAAAGGGGGAAGACAGAGATGGTGGGAGGAGAGAGAAAGCAGGACTGTGGGGCTGCAGCCAGGGAGACGGAAAAGGGAGGGCGGCAGAGGAGGGGGAAGAAGAAAGGTCGGTGCCAGGGCAGAGGAGTGAGACCTGGACGGGCCCCTGCCCCAGCGGGCACAGTACCTGCTGCAGGCTGCTGCTCCAGACGCAGTGCTGCCAGCCCCCATCCGCACCCTTGGAGTCCAGGCAGGAGGTGCAGTTGGGTAGGAGGTGACAGGGGGTAGGGCAGGGCAGTGGGGGCGATGATTCCACCGGCATCGGGGACACGTTCAGCAAAGAGTGGCTGAAGCACGTCCAGTCGTAGGTGGGCTGCACTGACAGGATGCGGCGGGTCTCCCCTGGGGTTGGGGCACAGGGGATGGTTGCCAGTGCTGGGCCCCCAGCTTCCTCCTCCCTCAGACCTAGGGGTCCAGGCCCCCAAGCCCCACTCTCGGGGACCAAGCCTGGCTGCTCACCCGTCCTCTTGAACTGCCGCGTCCACATGCACTTGCCCTCCCGCGTGCACTGCTCACAGTCGGCCGCCCCACACGTGGCCTCCGAGCAGTTCCCCGCCCAGAAGACCTCTCGCTGGTTGATGCGACAGTCATTCTCCGAGGTGCAGGACCCATTGCGCCCGATGCAGGCACCCTCGGGGCAGTTGGTACACCACTTGCAGCGGGGGGCAGATGCCTGACGGGAGAAGACGCACTCAGAGGGGTCCTCAGGGGCTCCCAGCGCTCCTCCTGAGCCAGCTAAAGGGCCCGGGGGGTTCCCGAGCCCCTGAGGCAGGTGGGACAGCGGACCAGAGTGGAGACCAGGACCACCCCACCCACCTGCTGCTCCTCATGCCCCCAACCCACTCACCTCTCCATCACCAGGCTGCAGGGTCCGGGGGTGGCGGGCCAGGCACTCACTGCAGGTCCGGAGACGTCGACATTCCTCCGGGGAGCGAGGCATCGGGGAGCAGGGGGGCGCCCCACAGCCCAGCCTAGAGGGCACGAGGCCTGGCTCATTTACACCCAGCCAGGCCCCGTCCTCCCGCCTCCAGGACACTGTCCTGCAGGCCATCCCTACCTCGTCGTCTGAAGCCGGACTCAGCACCAGCTTCCCGAACCTGGTCCTCCCCACCCCCACTTGGTGATGGACGGTCCCAAGTCCACCTGTTATCTGGGCCGGAGACACTGGACGATACCCCAGGTCCCCCTGCCCCTCTAGCCACCAAGGCCTTCTGCCTCCTGAATTTCTGACTGTCCCCTCCTCCCCACCCCTGCACCCCTTCCCCAGCCAGTCCCCATCCGCAGCCTCCCCTCCCTACTCCACCTCTCACAACCGCTCCAGGGATCTTTCTGCCTGAGCCTGCCCCTGCCCCTCTCCTGCTCAAACTTTCTATGGCTCCCTGCTACCCACGGTGAGGGTCCACAATCCCTCAGCCCAGATTCTGGGAGGCACACGTGTTTTAGAACTTTTCAGAATTTTAGAAAAGCAGCGGGTGTGCCCATTATTACACATAGCCCTGGGCGCAGCGTCTTGGGGAGCACCCCGTCATCAGACCCATTAATCCCCCTGCAGTAAATGCGATGACACTTCACAGGGCAGATAAGGCCCGTCAACAGCCCCACATCGGGAGAGGATGTCGGGGCAGCCAGATGGGCTTGCGCGGGACCTACGAAAGCGTCTTCGGCTTCCAGAAAGGCCTGGATGCCCTGACTGCAGCTGAGGTGTCTGTCTCATTCAGCGGGCCCCACTACCGCCTACTGGCCATGGGCTGTCAGTCGCCATGGTTACCTGTGGGCCTGGTCCCCAGACAGGCAGGCCCCATGGCACCAGGTGCAGGCCCCAGACTGGTTACAAGCTTCGGGCGAAGGCAGCAGGCGGCAGGGGTCGGGGGGCAGGGTCAGTGCCAGCAGGCGGCCCAGGGCCACCCCGCCAAAGCCTCCAGAGACGTACAGGCGGCTCCCCACTGCCGCCACAGCGTGGGCCACGGACTCCTCCACCGGGGGCCCCACAGAGGCCGGGCCTGAGGAAAGACGGGTTCAGAGAGAGAGCAGGAGACCCAGGGAAAGGACCCGCACAGAGACGCCAGGCAGAGAGGGACACCGAGACAGAGGAGAAAGTCAAGGAGAGCCGAGACAGACTCAGAAAGACAGAGCAGACAGGTGAGGAGAAATGGGGCCAGAGACTCAGATACACAAACAGAAAAATAGAACAGAAAAAGTGGAGTAAGAATGGAGACAAATGCCTTGGAACCAGACAGAGGTGGTGGCACTAAATGCCAGTGAATGTTAAAATGGTTTATGTTATGTTATTTGAATTTCACCTCAATTTTTTTTGTTTTTTTGGAGGCAGTCTCACTCTGTCACCCTGGCTAGAGTGCAGTGGTGTCATCGTAGCTCACTGTAACCTCAAACTCTTGGGCTCAAGCGATCCTCCTGCCTCAGCCTCCCGAGTAGCTGGGACTAGAGGCACATGCCACCACGCCCAGCTAATTTCTTTCTATTTTTTTAGTAGAGACAGGGTCTCGCTCTTGCTCAGGCTGGTCTCAAACTCCTTGACCTCAAGTGATCCCCTGCCTCAGCCTCCCAGAGTGCTAGGATTACAGGCGTGAGCCACCGTGCCCGGTCTGAATTTCACCTAAATTTTTTTAAAGCCTCAAAAAACTACATCTAGTCGTGGAAAAGAAAGATTAAAAGGGAATTAGAGACAGAGGGTCTGAAAGAGAAGTGAAAAGGAAAGGAGCCGGCCCTAGGAACACACACAGTCAGTCACTTACAACAGTAAGTGAGAGAAAAAGGCAAAGATAAGCCCCTTTCTAGTTTACGAACAGCAAAGACTGGCAGGAAACACCCCCACATGTAACAGTGGTTGTCTCGAGAGTGGGATTATGGGTAGTGTTTTTCTTCCTATTTTATAAATTATGTACAGCGAACATTACTTTTATAATCAGAATGAAAAAATAAACTTTGCTAAAGGGAAGAAAAGGACAAGAAGGAGGGCATCTCCATGGCCTTTAGATGACACAGAGGGGACGGGAGCTTTGCTGGTGGGTCTGAAGGCCTGAGTGACTCCTGATGAGGGTAGTCCCAGGAGGGGATGGGGTGCCTCCTGGATATCCCCAGGCTTCCTGGGGACAGCGCTGGGGACTTACGGGTGAGGTCAGACAGAAGCCAGGCATTGCAGTTGACCTGGTAGAGCAGAACATCACTGCTGAACTCGTCGGGGTCTGAGCGCCCCCCAAGAACCACCATGGTGTCCCCCAGCAGGGCTGAGGCATGGAAGAGCCGGGGACGGGGCTGTTGGGGAGACATGTGGCAGGGATGGCCTGTCAGAGCTGTCCTCTGCTCCACATGCTCCCTCCCAGCCCAGCCACCACCCTTGTATTTCCCTACTGTCCCCCAGCAGCCCACGCAATCCCAACCTTCCTGGACTCTCCTTCCTTCCTCCAGGAGACCTCCCGCATCCCCAAGAGCAGCTCATAAAGCCATCTCCTTCCCCCTGAGCCTCTAGAAGCCCCAAGACCCAGGCTGCCCTCCAGGAACTTAGCCCAGACCCCTTGAGATGAACCCCCTCATTCTTCATGGGATCTCAGCAGCTGGGTGGGGGGGACCTGGGGTGAGGCTCCCCTGAGTCTCCTGCTTCGCCTCCCCCTCCCCCAAGACGGGTTTGGAAATACACCTGGACTGAAGACGCAAGTGTCCCTAACCAGCACAGCCAGGTCTCCCCGTCCTCCTGCGCACTGCTTCCTGGGCCTCGAGGCAGGAGGTGCAAGGAGCAAGGAGCCTCGGCCCTGTTTTTTATAGGGAGGGAAGGGGCAGAGGCCTACCAGGGCCACAGCAAGAGCGGGGACAGAACTCAGGCCTCTGACCCGCTAGCCTAGGAGCCTTCCTCCTAATCAGGATGGAGGCAGGGGAGACATGGGGGTGTCACAGCTCAGTCAGGGGACTAGAAAGGACTAGAAAGCAGGAGTCCAGGATGGAGGCAATCCCTGGGGCACTGTGAAAGGGGAACCTGCCCCCTATCTCCCACATCCCTCTATCTCGACCTCTTTTCCTGACCTTTGACCCCTGAGATGGGGCCAGTAGGCTCCAGGTGCGGTCAGGACAGTGCAGGGAATAGAGCTCCGGGGACGGGGCCGCCAGCTCCACATGAAATCGGAAGCCCCCAAACACGTAGAGGGAGTCAGTGGCCTCGTGGTAGACCGCAGAATGACCGTAGAGACCTGGTGGGGGCAAATGACCACCAGCTGGGGAAGGGCTGGCCACCAGCAATGCCCCCGCTGACCTCCTGGGCTCACCGCTCAGTGACCACACCACTGCCCTATGGGCCCTGAGGCCAGAGACCTGGGAGTCCCTCCCAACCCTCCCCTCTCCCTGCAGTTCTAAAGGACAATCACTAGAGGCTGTGGGAAAGAAGAGAGTCATCTACCCTTGGGAAGTTCTGATAGGCTCTGGAGAGGGAGGGTGACCAGAACATCTAGGGGAACAGTGACCAAAGACTGTAGAAGGAAACAGAGAGAAAGGAGAACCCCCGAGGAGTGGTGATTTCAGTATTACCAAGGGGAGGCAGAGGGTGACCACATGTGGCAGGAAGTGGGCAGTTTATCATGGAGTGTGGGAGGGAACATAGAGGAACTGAACATTTCAAGATGGCACCCTGGGAGTCTGGGTGGGAGCCGGGGAAGACAGGGAGATTACAAGGTGTAGCAGGCCATGACCACAGGTTATGTAGCAGACAGAGTCTACACAAAGCCTGGACAGCTGGGAGGTCAAAGGGTGCTGGGCCCTCCTGGTCCCCAGCCCCACCTGTGGGTGGTGTTCCGCTCTGGGCTCCTGACACCCAGGTGCCGGTCGCCAGCTGGTACTCGAGAAGCTGCTGGTTGAAGCCATTTTCGGGGGAGTAACCGCCCACCAGGAGCAGAGAGAGGCCTCGGCGGGCAGTGAGGGTGTGACCAGCAACTGCTGGCAACTCCACAGTCTGAGGGGCCTGAGGGATGGAGGGCCAAGGTCACCAAGGGGGCTAGAGGTCAGGGGTCACCTTGTGGGTAGAAGCGAGACTCAGCTCCCCACAGTCCCCTCTGAGCTGCCAAGGAGGTAGTGAGCTCCCAGGGCCGGTCAGACCCAGGCTTCCAACTAGGTCCCAGCAGGTCTCTATTCACTTCCGCCTGTCATCGTCCATGAGTGACCTGGTGTGGCTTCGGGAAGCCTCTGCTTTCTCTGTGTGGCTGAGTGGGACTATGTCTCAGCCTGGCCAACCAGCAGATCACACCCTCTTAGCCAGGGACTGGCTCGGGACTGCAACGTGACCCAGGATGGCCAAGGAAATTCAATTCTGGGGCTTCTACTGGAGGCCCAGGAGGACACTGTTTTGTCCGGTGGCAAAGCCAGCAGGAGCTGCTGTGGCTGCTTTTGCCAGATCCTGGGGAGGGGACTCGGGGAGGAGTGGGGAGAGATGCTCACCTTCTCCTGCCGCCATTGCAGGGTGGTGAGGTTGAGGACCCAGAAATCACGGGTAACACCTCCAGCTGTGAGTCCCCCCAGCAGGTACATGGCACCACGGCCAGCAGGCACATAGGCAGCTGCGTGGAAGGAGCGGGGTGACGGGCCTGGGCCCCCGTCTTCGGCCCCCGCCAGCATCTGTGTCCACCGCCGCTCGCTCACTGAGTACCTGAGGCCAACATGCAAAGAAGCAGCCTCGTTACACGGTCCTCCCAGCATCCTTAAAGGTGACCCTCCCTGACAGATGTCCCAGCATCCCCTGGGGTAACCTTCCTATGGCAATCATCTTACCATCCCCTGGGGTAGCACCACCCAAATAAGTACCCTAGTTCCCAGGTGTCCACAGGTGAGCCTCCTATGACAAATGTCCCAGCATCCTTTGGGGTGTCAGTCACCTCAGAGGTTTTTCTGCACCCCCTGAAGTGACTCTTACGTGACAGACATCACAGCATCCCCTGAGGTGACCTTCTCTTCTTCAGGTATCCCACCTCCCCAGGGCTGTCCTCACCTGTACAGGTTTCCCAGCAGCCCCTGGGGCAGGCCGAGGCCCCCAAACATCCACAAGGTGGCATCAGGTCCCTCCACCATGGTGTGCCCCAAGCGGTGCAGGAAGCGGCTAGCAGTGTCCTGGGGGTGGGGGTGGGGGTCAGGGGTCAGGCTAAGGTCATGACAAAGTGTCAGTCCTGGGTATAGGGTCTGGGGGTGGTCCCAGGAGCGGGGATTGGACCGTGTGGCATGTCCCCAGAGAGGGAGTGCCCACGACTCACAGCTGAGAGGCGGCTATCCATGAGGGTCTCCCAGACCAGCTGCCCACCATCCAGCTTCGTGGCACAGTCGGGGCCCCCGAAGCCCTCAGCGCAGATGCACACGCCCAGGCTCTGGGGATGACAGAAGGAGGCTCACAAGAGTCCTGATCACCACTCCTGTCTCACCCGCTTGCCCTGTCCCACCTGTACCTGGTTACAAGTTCCTGCCCCAGTATGGGCATTGCAGTTCTCAGGACACAGGGCCATGCGGCAGTGTGGGCCAGCCCAGCCCTGGGGACATCGGCAGAGCCCGGCGCCTGCAGCTCCATCCTGGGGCACGCACTCCTGGGGGACAGGGCAGCTCCCAGGGCCCCCTGACCCACAGCGAGCAGAGCCCACCGAGGCGTTGAAGCCCCAGGATGAGGAGCCGTTGGCCTCCCAGTGCAGCACCAGCAGCCCTGTGGAGAGACCGGCCAGAGGCTTATGAAGCCGAGCTCCAGGCACTACTCCAACCCCAGTGTTGAGAAAACCCAGTGTGACTGGGCAGGGGAGCAAGGCCCCATCATTTATAATCATTGTCAAGACTAACCATCCTCCTGAACACCCCCTCCCTCGGCCAACCATCAAGTTCCATCGATTTGGAAGCCTGGATCGCTCATGTTCACCCATCACTTGCCACCTCCTTGGAAGCTGTCCAAGCCAGCGTCCTGTCTCGCCTGGACACTGTGCCCAACCCCCGCCAGTCTCCCTGGCTGCCTACACCCCACCCTCGCAGTGGCCCAGCGATCCTCAGAAACATGAACCTTCCATAGCTCACTACTGCTCTTATGTAAGACCAGGTTTGAGGGGGGCAGGAATTAATTATATCACGTTAGGATACGTAAAACATGCCTTAATAAAGTTGTATGTAAACAAAGAGTCCCCTCTGAGGCTCACAAAGCCCTGCTGACCTTCCAACCTCATGACCTCCCACTCTCCATGCTCTCTGCACCCCAGCGCCTCCTGGCCCCTTCCTGGTCTCAGGGCCTCGGCACCCGTGACTGCTCGTGCCACCTCGCCTCTGGCTTCATGCCGCAAGTCAAATTCCACCTTCGTCAAGAAGCCCTCCGGCTCCCCAGGTGAGGCCCGGTACCCACTCCTTTCCACTCCCTCCCAGTCCTCAGCAAAGGCGTGACTCCCCCAAGCATGCTTTGTCCCATGCAGTTTGCACCCCACCCCACGGGTCCCCAGGGACAGCGCCTGTGTCCCTCCCTCACCACTGTATCGCAGGGCCTGGCTCGCGCCTGGGTTCCCGCAGGTGCTCAGTAAACATTTGCCGCACAAAAGGAAACCAGCTCAGCTCTAGGGGCTCCCTGGCAGGGGCCTGGGGGCTCATGCAGTCTCCAGCAGGCCAACCACAACTTTGTCCCTCTGCCCCTTTGTCTCCCAGCCTTGGAGCCACTCTGGTTTACAACACGAAGCAAAGCTGTCCCAAACTCAGGCCCTTTAACTGTTGCGGGTGGCAAATTCTTTCTCCCGTGTCTCCGTCAGACCACATGGGGTTTCTCAGCCTCTCCCTTGGTGTTTAGGGCCTGGTATTTCTTTGCTATGGGCTGTCATGTGAGTGACAGAATGCACAGCAGCATCTCTGGCCTCCACCTACTAGATGCCAGTAGCTCCCCTGGTCATGATGATCAAAATGTCTCCAGACATTGCCAAATGGCCTCTGAGGAGCAAAAATCTCCCATGGTTGAGAAGCACAGGCTAAGGAGCTGCTCAGGGGCACTCACACCAGCCACATCCGACATGCTCCCAAGACACGTCCCACTCAGCCCGTCTCTCCAGAGCGCTGGCCCAGCAAGCACAATCCTCTCTAGTTTCCTCTTAACTGGGGAAACTGAGGCAACTGAGGCCCAGAGGTGACAAGGGACTACATCACTCAGCAAGTCAGTGGCAGAGTCGAGCTGGGTCCTGATCCCACTTGAGGTGGCAAGTTTAGGGTTAAGGGACACACAGCCCAGGGCACAGAGACCCCACTTCCCCCGGCACCCATACCAGACAGGGCCTGCACCGTCAGTGGCCTGTCCCGCCGCTGGCCACAGAAGGCAGCTATGAGGCTACGGTCCGACTGAACGACGCCCGTGTCCAGGAAGCGTGGGAATCCATCAAAGGCCAGGACGTAGCTCAGCTGGAGGGGTGAGAATCAAGGATTAGAGGACAGTGAGGATGAGAAAGAGGGCACCCAGGGCCGGGGAGAGTGGAGCTCCAGAGAAGAGGGCCATCTGATACTGGGAAATGAGCTGTCTGAACATCCAGGGCAGGCTGTCACAGTTTGGCACACAGGCCACCACTGCCCATCGTGTCCAAAGCAGACATGGCTAACAGACAAGGCACGCCTGCACTGAGCCTCTTTCTCAATACACAGCTCCTGGCAGCCATGGCCAGTCGATCGGAGTTGGCACACAGGTGTAACAACGTGCCATCCCGGTTTGGGAGAGGAGAGTTTGCAGATCTGGACACCGGGGGACAGGAATTCAGAAAATAGGAAGTGATCTGGGAAACAGGAGGGTCTATGGGCTTGGGAACAAAGGGCTGGGATCTGAGGAGCAGAGTTTGGGGTTTGAAGGATAAAAATAAAGACAGCAACATCCGGGTTAGGGTCTGTCTGGGGACCTATGGTCGGGGGGGACAGGGCTCTGGTTCATGGGCCTGACCCTAGCCTCCTCAGTGCTCACCGTGCAGGGGGTGCTGCTGTCAGGGGAGAAGGTGAGGGTCAGTGGGGGACAGAGAGTCCCAGGGACACAGGGCTGTAGCTCCTCAGTGGCTGAGACAACCCACACACAATAGGACAGGCCAGGCCCGGCTCTCGCAGCCCCGCCACCTGGAGGCAGCAGCCCCCCAACCCGGCGTGAGCCCAGTGCCACTGAGGACACGTTGGTGAGGAGGGTGCGACCCCCGCACTCCCGGAAGCAGGAGCCACCGGCCCTGGGAAGACGGAGGAGAGCCAGTGTCAGACCAGTCCTGCCCCAGCCCACCACGTCCCTAAGGCCACCCTACCCAGCCCTGGCTGGCGCCCTGGCTCACCGGGGGTCCCCGTAGTAGCCTGGGGAGCAGATCTGGCAGTGGGCACCCTCAGTGTGATCCTGGCAGAAGCAGAGCCCACTGAGGTTGTCACAGTGGCCACGGCGTGGGTCCCCGTGCCCGTTGCACTGGCAGGGCCGGCAGCCGCCCGAGCCCGTAGCATTGCCGAAGCTGCCGGGCCGGCACCGTTCGCAGTGCTCCCCCCACGTCCAGTCTGTAGAGGCCCCAGCAGGTGGAACGCAGAGTCAGTGACAAGGACAGGAAGGGGTCCAGACCAACTGGCTCAGCTGATCCCTGACCCCCACCCAGCTGCTTCAAAGGAGAGAAACCAAGGCCCAGACTGGGGGGAGACAGCGAGTCCCAAGCGAGGGACCTGAGATTGGTTACACCGAAACCTGCCTGAATCAGAGCTGGAAGTGGGGCCGGGGACCCAGAGCTGCTCAGTGGAGCCCAAAGCCCACTCACAGCAGAACTGGAGCCTGAGAGGGAGGAGGCCCCAGGCCAGTCCCAGCACTGGGGACGAGGCTGCTCACCCTGGCATTCATCGCAGAAGCCAGGTCCCCGCTTGCGGCAGTGGCTGTGGAAGCTGCAGCCACAGTCCCGGGAGCAGTGGGGGGGAGGGGGGCCCGGGGCAGGCGTAGGCGGGGGCAGGTCGGACGTCCAGCCCAGGTCACACACGCAGGTGAAGTCCGGGGGTCCGCTGCACACACCGTGGCCACAGTCCTCCAGGCACCTGAGGGGCCAGGTCAGGGGTGGGGAAGGGGCCAGACAGGCCCAGAGCTCCCAAGGCCCCCATCATCTCTACCCACCACAACCCCATCAAAGTCCCTGCCTGTTTCCATGGCTCTGAGCTGTGTGGGTGACCTGTCTCCAAGGTAACTCCACCACACATCATCACGCCTGTCTCCACAGCAACCACATAGCAAGCACCACTGTGAAAATACCCTTTCAACTGGGTCCTCTTCCATCTCCATGGCACTGAAGACTACGGCCCACAGCCTAGGGGTGACCCGTTTCCATGGTAACTAGAGTTACCCTGGGGACCCTGTCACTCTAATGAGGGCCTAGCCTGCAAGGTAAAAACCCCAGGCTAATTGGAGATGCTGGCTCCATGGGCAGAATCCCAGTGCCATGATGGCTTCCTCCCTCCACCCTCAGGAGCCCCAGCCCTGGGGCGACATCTCCATGGCAACCCCTGCCTCACTCACGTGCGGTTGCAGTGTGTGATGCCATCACCCTGGTAACCCCGCTGGCAGTGACACTCGTAGCTGAGGGGCGTGTTCAGGCAGGTCGCCCGCGGGTGGCACCGGGCCAGGCCCAGACGACACTCATCCACATCAGGACAGCGCGCGTACGCCCAGCGGGCAGGAAGGGCCACGGGCAGCCCCAGGCCCTCCCCGACCCACAGGGAGCAGTTACCCCCACCCCGGGGCCCCGAGAAGTCTCCCTGTAGGCACCTGCAGGAAGGGAGATTGAAGAAGGTTGGGGGGACAACATAGAAACAGGGGACAAGGAAACAGTGACAGGGAGAGAGGCCAGTCAGAGGCAGAGAGACAGAAATACAAACGTGGAGAGAGAGACAGAGAAACCAAGAGCGGTGGCAGACAAAAAAGATTTAAAAGACAGAAGAGAGGGAAAGGGAGGGAGGAGGAGAAACGAAAACAGAAAGGCGAGGAGAAAGAAAAAAAAGAAGGTGAGAGAAAACGATCCCCAGAGACAGAGAAAAGGAGAACAGAGAAAGGGGAAGGGGAGAAAAGCAGACAGACGACAGTACGGAAAGGACAGACAGGCAGCCATAGATGGGTCGGGCCAAAGGGCAGAGAAACAAGGTGGCTGTCAGAATGACCAATGACAGGGGTGGGAGGGCCAAGCGCCCCTGCCCCCCGCCTGGGCTCACCGTCCCAGCGTGGGGTTGTCCTCGTTGCCACACCAGCCACACTCGTGGCTTTGCAGACACTCATGGCAGGTCAGGAAGCCGTCGCAGCTCCGGCACCGCGGCTCTGAGTGCACACTATAGGGCCACAGGGGTCGGGGGTCAGAGTCTGGGACCCTCAGGTGTGACCCTCCCTTTGTGATCCACACCCCTGGGCACCGCACCTGTCGTCCCAGCCACGGCAGCCCCCGTGCGGGTACCGGGCTAGGTAGGCAGCAAACAGGAAGCAGGTGTGAGTAGACTGGCACCAGGCGCACTGGCTGGAATTGGCCAGGCAGTCCTCACAGGTCAGGCGCCTGGGGGCAGGGGGCCAGGTCACCCATGGCTCAGCCCAGCCCCCAGGCACACCCACCCACCTGCTCCCCGGACCCAGCCGGCTCACTGGCTGCAGAGCGGGGGACACTCCTCCGGACTCTTCAAGGCACCCCGACCACGGCCCCGCCGGCTGCACGCTGCGTCCCCTTTGCGGCTGGTGCTCTGATGCCACTCGCAGAAGGGGTCCTGAGGGTGCGGTTGGACAGAGGAGGCAGAACCCCGCTTATCCCACTCCTTTGGGCTCCCAGTGCCCACCCCACCACCTGTTCCACAAGCAGCTGCCTCCCTCACCGGCTCCACTCCAGAGACCACCCCACAAGCCCAACTCCCTCCCCAGCTGCCTGCCTTTCTGCACCTTCCCTTTCAGCCACAGACATGCATGGTTCCACCTGCTTGTCACCCATCCCTGTTCCTGGGCAACAGCAGCCCTTCTGTGTCATCCAGGTGTGGCTGATTCAATTCTCAGGATCTAAAGGTGGGCAAAGGGCCACACTCCCTTCCCACAACCTCGCTCATTGGTCCAGGGGCCTGCACGAGGCCCAGCCAGAGCCAATGAAACGCTATTCTGGGACTTCTGTTGAACTGGTGGGTGGCGGTGGGGCAGGGTGGGAGATAGAGAGAAAGGCTCACTCCACTTGGGACTGAGCAAGTGTGGGATGGAAGCCTGGAACCCTGGTGGCTTCCTTGCTATTGACAAGAGACGAACTCTCCCTGGGAAGAAGAGGATGCAGACTGGAGGGACAGGGACGCCTGACAGTATTTAACTGCTGGAGTTAGCAGGCTGAAAGACCTACTCCGGGCTCTACGTGCCTGAGCTCACAAGTCCCCCACTTGAGACAGAGGGTTGAGTGGCATTTTCTGGCCCCTGCAATAGGGAAAGCCCTGACTCCCAGGTGCCTATCTCTTTAGGCCAGCCTCCTCCACTCCCTACCTGGCTCTTGCCTGCAGATCAAGGACAACAGCCGAACTGCTCCCCTAGCCCTCCACCAAGGAGCCCCTAGACTGCCCAGGCCCACTCTAGGGGGTCCTTCCCAGTCGCCTGCTTGGGCTGCCTCCATATTGAGACCTGCCCTGGGGGCCCTCGGGCACCTGGGTGCAGGCGTGGCAGTCCCGATGCTCCTCGCAGAGTGGGCAGAGGGCAGGCACCAGCACCAGCAGGGATCCGCCAGCCCCATCGTCCCCGCAGTGGGCCCCGCCCTGGCGCAGGTGGCAGGTGGCACTGGTCAGGCACCAGCCGCAGCCCTGGTCAGCCAAGCAGCCCAGGCAGGAGGAGTAGGAGGCACAGGCCGCCGAGCGGTAGGGCTCCAGGAAGAAGAAGGAGATCTCCTGCAGGAGGGTCATGTGAGGGGTTGGAGTCAAGGCTCAGGACAGGGGACAGAGTGTGGAACTTGCCACAAGTACGGTCTGGAGACCAGGGCGAGAACTCGGGCATGCGGAAGCCAAGCTTTAGGGACTCAGCAGACAAAGCGGGTCAGGGTCTGAGGGATCGAGAGATCAAAGTATGGAGAGCAAAGGTCAGGGTCAGCAGGGTCAGGGAAGGAGATGTGGACAGGGCTCCGCATATGGGATCAGGTCAGGGTAGGGGACCAGAGGTTGGGGTCCAGAGGGTTCAAGGTGAGGTTCAGAGTTCAGAGGCAAAGAGTCAAGGAGCCAGAGGTCAGGATCCAGGGAGTTCAGGTTTGTGGCCTGGGGTTCAGAAAGCACAGGGGACCTGAGGCTAGGGCCAGGGCTGGGGTCAGAGGCCGGGTCTGGGATACTCACGCTGCCGCCTGGCACACCAGTCCGATCCCACAGCAAAGTGAGCTCGCTGTGCCCAGGGCCCGCCGAGCCGTTGAGCTGGCCCCGGATCTCTACTGCGTACTTGTGGCCCCGCCCGGGCATTGGGAAGAGGCGAGCAGACCCTGGGCGCTGCAGCCGCCTTGTCTCCTTCTCCTGCTGAGCCACCCAGCGCCCCACCTCCTCCTGAGTAGGGGTGACCAACACACAGCAGCCTCAGACCCCTGAAACCTCCAAGAGCCCCAAACCCATCTAGCACCCTCCTCCTGTTGGGGGGGCCTCAGGGCTCCTTAGATCCCAAAGACCTCCAAGGTGCCCCAGCCCCCCCCCAGCAACCCAACTCCTCCTCGGGGGACTCTGACTGCTCAGGGAAGTCTGACTCAGACCTTCTTCAATGTTCCCCCAAATTCTGTTCACAAATGAGAACCCCAGAGCCCTCGCTCCCCCATGAAGGCTAGATCCCACACCTCTGATTCCTCCCCAGGGCTCCCCAGAACCTTTAAATCGCCACCCGTGGCCTGCACCACACCCCCAGCCCCCATCTCTCTCATAACCGCCCCCCAAATGTCCCTAGCACCCTCACCATGTTCTCTGTGTCAGGGCCAAGGGCCATCCGGGCCAGGACATGTAGGCGCTGGGCCCGGGCCCACACGGCCACGTCCTCAGCCCCCGGCCCGCCTGGCCCTCCCGGCAGCAGTGGGTGGATGAAGCCACGGTAGACCAGGGACACGTCTGTCTCCGCGCTCGGTGTGAGGGTGATGGTCGTACTGCGGACAATCGAGACCTGTGCCAGCCAGGGAGGGGCGCACGTGTGAGTCCCTCACTGGACTGTCCCCAAGTCTCCACACCCACCAGGCCACATCAGAGCCAGAAAAGACCCATCAATTCAACCTTCTTTCCCATTTTACCCAATGAGAGACTGAGGCCGGAGGTGGGGTGGCTTGCCGAATGCCACTCTGGGAGACGAGGCAAGACTCAAATTGAGACAACAGGGTCCACCTTTACCCCTGGCCTTGCCCACTTCCATGTCACTTTAACACTCGAGGACCGGACCCTTCAGTATCTTCTTCCCCAAGCCCCTACCTTTCCACCTAAGCCCTTCGAAGCCCGGATCAACATGCAAAGTGACGGACACAGTGCAGGATGTATTTTGCTAATGTATGATTTTCTAATAGCAGAAGACTGGAACAACGCAAGTGTTCATCAGTGGGAGGCTATTCAAATAAACCGCAGCACTACAGTGTTAGAATATAAATGGAATATTGCATAGCTATAAAAAAAGAATGGGGGTGTTTCCCAAGTTCTGTTATGGGAAGCCTGCCAGGATGTATGAAGGAAAAAAGGAAGTAGTGTTATAATATGGATAATACACTACTTTTCGTGTGCAAGAAGGAAAAATAATAAAACATCACATTTACTTGCATTTGAATAGGTAGATTCTCAAAGGACATAAAAGAAACCCAAATGGATCTGCTGGGGCGGTATGGTGGTCTTAAGTTGGGGCATTCCTAGAGCCAGATAATTCTGGATCATTGAAGGGGCGAGGAGCGGGGTAGACAGGAGAGACCTTTCACTCAGCAACTTTTTAAGTCATTATGATTTTGAACCATGCGAATATACTGCCTATTTTAAAAACCAATAAAGAGCCACTGTGAAAAAGAGTTTGGAGGTTTCTCAGTAAGTTAAATATGGAATTACCATGTGACCCAGCAATTCCGCTCCTAGGTATATACCCAAAAAGAACTAAATACAGGTGTTAAGGCCAGGCCAGGTGGCTCATGCCTGCAATCCTAGCACTCTGGGAGCCCAAGGCGGGAGGATGGCTTGAGGTCAGGAGTTTGAGACCAGCCTGAGCAATATAGCAAGACCCTGTCTCTACAAAAATAGAAAAAATTAGCAGGGTGTGGTGGCGTGTGCCTGGAGTCCCAGCTACTAGGGAGGCTAAGGCAGGAGGATCACTCGAGCCCAGGAGTTTGAGGTTGCTGTGAGCTATGTTGACAGCACTGCACTCTAGTCTAGGTGACAGAGCAAAAAAACAAACAAACAAAAAAGACAGGTGTTCAAACAAAAACCTATACACAAGTGTTCACAGCAGCACTATTCACAATAGCCAAAAGATGTAAACAATCCAAATTTCCATCAGCAGATGAATGGATAAACAAAATGTGGTAGACCCATACGATAGAATATTATTTAACCGTAAAAGAGTTCCTTTTTGAATGAAGTTACAACACGGATGAGCACTGAAGACATTATGCAAAGTGGGAAAGAAGTCAGACACAACAGGCCACGTATTACATGACCTTATTTACTTGATATGTCCAGAGTTAGCAAATCCAGAGACAGAAATCAGATGGGTGGCTACCAGGGGCTAAAGGCAGAGGGGAGTGGAAGCAATTACTTAATGAGTCCAGGTTTCTTTTTGGGGTGATGAAAATGTTCTGTAACTAGAAAGTAGTGATGGCTACACAATATTGTAAATATGCTGAATGTCACTAATGGTAAATTTTATGTGTGTTTTATCACAATACAAAATTTTTTTAAGTCCATAAGGAAAATCAGACCCTCGAATGTAAAGACTTTCAGGGTAAACGCAAGGGTGATAAAGGTCAATTTGGAAAAAATCCCTAGGACCAGGGCCATGGACACTCCACCCTGGGCCCGGTCTCCTGGCTCCCCACCTTGTCGGGCTGGGAGGTGTTGGGCGGCTGCTGGAAGGTGAGCAGGTGCAGGCCAGGCAGGAAGCTCTGGGTGACACAGGCCTCCAGCGATGTGACGAAGACAGGTACAGGCCCCCACCAGCCCACAGTGCCTGAGATCTGCTCCCCTCGGCAGCGGGCCTGCTCTAGGAGGACAAGGTGGGGGACTAGGGGTCAGTGTGGGTGCTCTGCCGCGCCTCCCCCACTGCTGCCGGACACTCACCAGGCCGAGGCAGGCAGCTCTCATTGTGCACGCACCAGCCCAGGGCGCCGGGCCCCCGGGGAGGGGCTGAGGGGCTGCTGAAGGCCAGGCATGCCTGGCAGTCACCCAGGAGGCGGCCCAGGCCCAGACAGCTGGCAGCTGGACACTGCAAAGAGGGCAGGGGACAGGGCTCATTGTCCACAGGGGCTCAAGGGATTGGGGAAGGGCTGTGGACACTGGGGTTCTGGGTAGAAGGGGCCAGAAAAGTGGAGAACAGGGAATTGAAAGCCGTGATGGAATGTGGGAGGTCAAGAGGTCGGGGGATCCAGGGACAGGGTCACAGGCTCAAAAGCACTGGGCAGGTGGTGGGCGGGGAGGCAAAGGGTCAGGGGTCAGCAGTCAGGAGTCAGGAATGAGGGTCTTAGGTGAGAAAACAAGTCCCCCAATTGGGGGGATGTCTTTGTGCACTTGGTTTAAGTAGAGGGACACACTGAGGGCAGGGCTCTGTGCTAGGGGACAGAGGGTCCCAGGTAGTCACTCACAGCCCCAGAGGGAGTCCCAGGAGGGGGTGCAGCTTGGCAGGCTCCCTCACACCAGCTGCATTCGGGGTCCCGGGAGCAGACGCTGTGGTCTGTGTACATGGAGCAGTAGTCCAGGTGGTACTGCAGGAAGACGAGGGGACGAAGGACGAGGCTGCTCAGACCTGGGCCTGCCTCCCAAGTCCTCACTCACTTTAGTCATCCCGGGAGACCCTGACTGCTCCTCCCCCAGCCTCAGGGATCCTCTGTCTCCCCAGGGACCTTCTGCCCTCCTCATGGCCTTAGGGACTTTCTCCCTCACCTGTGGGAACCATGCTACCTCCTCCCCCAGCCACCCTTTCCCTCCCAGCCCAGTGCTCACGTCAGGGGCAGGTGCCTGGAACACGAAGGGGGGCACCTTGTAGGCCATCAAGTCCCCGCGGGGCCGGCCGCTATACCCCCCAGCCACCAACAGGACGCTGCCACCAAGCACCGCCGCCACATGTGAGTACCGACCACTGGGAGGCGCTGCTCGGCCTAGGCGAATACAGATCCCCAAGAACATTAGACTCCCACCCTCCACCCCCTCCATGGCTCCCCTACCCAGGGAACAACACCCAATTCTCCGGAGCCTCCACCCAGACTTCTAGTTGCTGCTTCAACCCCTCCTGCCCAAGGAAACCCTCCCAGCCTGGCCCTGCACTAGCTATAATTCTCTCACCTCTCTGAGCTCCCACACCCCTGCCCAAATCATCTTCCAGACAGAGCAGGATCTTTGGAATCAGGAAGACTTGGGTTTAAATCCTGGATCAACTACTCACTAGCTGTGTGGCCTTGGGCAGGAGACTGAACTTCTCTGTGTCTTGGTTTCCACCTCTATAAATGGAACCATCATCCCACCCTCGGGGCGCTGGGAGGACTGTAGAAGAATCGCTGAGCCCTAAGCAGGCTGCCTGGGTCTCCCTGTTTCTGTCTAGCACCAGCCTCTCTTCTGGTGACAGCCTCTGATGCTCCTCTGGAAAACCGCCCTCTCCCACTCCCAGGCCCTGAGACTCAAGTCAAGCTGTCCCTGCCTCTGGCAGAAGCAGAGCCTGGGCCCAGGACTATCAGTCTCAGCGATTAGCTCAGGGATGAGTACAGGACCCGATTCCTACAAGTCTTGGGAAAAACGCACTCTCTTCGCTACGGGCGCTTTAAGGTAGTAAGATATAATGCAAGAGCTGCTTGTGACCATCGACAAAAGGCAAACCTGCCAGATAGAGACTGAAGTTAACCCAGCTGAGAACTGGAGCAAGACATGGTTGATGCCATCACATGAGCACCTGGATCAAGCCCAGACTGACGCCAGCCCCTGTAGTTGTCACTCAAGTAAGCCAAGAAATTCTCCTTTTTGCTTAAGCCAATTGGGTTGGGTTTTTGTCACTTACAGCCAAGAGTCCTGACTAACAGGTAACTGGTCAGTGAGTGGTGACTTCCCCACCCACTTACTGACCCATATGTTCTGTAACCACAGGGGGTGTGGCCCAGGGAGTTGCAAACCGTGGAGGAGGAAAAGGCTCCAGAAATCTCACGCTCTTCCCTGCCCAGTGAAGGGGCCTCAGGGAAGGATGGGGGTAGGCACAGGAGACCTGGAACAGGGGCCTCAAATGCCAGGCCTGGGCTTTATTTCTGATGGTCACAAAGGGTTCCTTTGGGGCCCTTCCTCCTTCCCACCCCTTAAGCATTAGTGTTCCCTCTTTATGCCTGTCCCCTGTCTTCTCTCTTCTTTTCAGCGAGGAGGAGTGAAGAGATGGCCTCTGGGAAGGCCACAGCCTTCTGAAATGAAACGGCCAGCTGTGCGTACAGTGTCTTCTGAGGACGGGACCTGTGGCTTTCTTCCCACTCTCAAAGCAGTCTCTGATCTAGTGAGTGTGAAAGGTGTCTCCACGTCCCCTCTCTCACCCTGCAGCAGGACACTTGCTGCTATAGAAAGATGACGGGACAAGCCCTTTCACTGGACATCATTCTTTCGCCATCATCCCAATTTACTGTCACAACAACCCAATGGCATTTTATTATAATCCTCATTTTACCAACAAGGAAACAGGCACAGAGCGATTAAGTGATGGTTTTCGTACAGACGGTTGTTTGCTGCCAACCATCCTGGTTTTGCCACTTGCCCACTGTGACATTGAAAAAGTTGCTGCCTATTAGGCATTTCCCTGGGGCCGCTGGAAACTGGCAAAACCTGGATTGGAACCTGGATCTGATGTCCCTGTAACCGCCTCCTGTCTCTATGGTAACACTGTCCTAGTCCCGTCTCCAGCCCAGGCTGGTTCCAGCAGGATGTCTGGCTCACCCCAACAAGGACTGAGGTGGCTTCAGCTCAGATTCACTGTCAGGGGAGGTGGGACCCCTAGGGAAACAGAGGAGCCACTCACCCTCGGGGGTTCCTGGGGGGGCAAGCTCAGCCCCCGACACCCACTGATGGCAGCCAAGGTGGTAGAAGAAGATGCCGTCTTCGTAGCACTTTTCCTCCTGGTAATGGGTGTGCACGTTGCCCCCTGGGAAAGGAGGAAAGGGGCACAGCTGGCGAGCCTGGGGGAGGTGGGGACACCCATGCAGGGAGTCTCAGCTCAGGTCCGGCTTAGGCCCATTGCAGGTAGGTGGGGAGACTGGGTGCGCCTTACCATAAACCACCATGTAGTTGCCCAGGACGCTGGCCGTGTGGAAGGCCCGCTCCCTCGGGCCCTGAAGCCCATCCCGGCCCTTCAGCGTTGTCCACACCCGCCGATCCACGTGGAAAAGCTCAGTGGAGTTCACCCGCACAGAGAACCTACAGGAGGAAGCACGGTGCAGGGCTCAGGGCAGGAAGAGTATCTCTGCCTCCTCTGGGCTCTTAGGAGCTGGTGATCACCCAGGTCAAGACTGATCATGACGGGGTCTATGTCCCCTGTGATCTAGAAGTTTCCTAGGGGTAGGACGCAGGACTCATCTCTGGGTTACCTGCGTAATCAATCTAGCAAGGGCTGGCCATCAGGTAGGGGTTTGTTGAATGCACAGAGGGATGGGAGTGTGGGGGAGGCAACGGACTAAAAGATTAAATAAAAGATCAGAGAGCGTGTGAGTGGGTGAGTGAATGAATGGTAAATAGATGAAGGAAGGAGTGACTGACTACAGGAGTCTGTTAGTGGGCAAAGACCTCTAAAGACTAAAGGCCCCTGACGTTGGGCCAGGCCTGGCCCCATGGAGCAGGGGTGTGGCAGGTAACTTACCGGGCAGTGGAGGGCCGGTGTCCACCGTGGACCAGCAGGGCCCGGGAGGGGGCATGGAACACCATGGAGTGGCCGGTGGCGGCAGGAGGCCGCCCGCCTGCTGGAATCACCTGCTCCCAGTAGCCCCCACTGGTGCTGTCGAGGCGGAAACGGAAGAGGCCGGAGGAGAAGAGGTCGTGCTGAGTGCGGCCACCAGACACATAGAGCCAGATGTCATCCACCAGGGCAGCTGCGTGACCTGCCAGGCCTGGGGGCCCCGAGGAGCTGGAGGTAGGCGGTGCCAGGAGCTCCCAGTGGCCCCCGCCCAGTGGGCTGAAGGCCCACACATCATTGGTGAGCAAACCGTCGGCCAGCTCCCCACCCATCAGCACCAGGGAGCCGGCCCAGGCCACAGCCACGTGGGAGTGACGGGCAGCCTGTGAGGAAGAGACAAGGAGGCAAAGATGGAGAGGGACAGAGATGGGGACACAGGGAGAGCCCAAGCCAGGCACAGACAGAAACACAGAGGGATGGAGAGACAGGGACAGAGAGGGAAAGGAAGAGGCAGACCAGGAGGACAGAGATATAAGAACAGAAACAGAGAAGGTGAGACAGAAAAACATGGTAACAGAGCAGGGAGGCAGTGAGACAGAGTCAGAAGTAGCAACAACAGAGAAAAGCAGAGAGAGAGACAGACCCAGAGACACAGAGACACAGAGTATGGAAGACCGAAAGTCAGACAGACAAAAACAGGGAGATGGGCAGAGAGAAACGGGACACGCAAAAAGACACAGAAAGAGAGCTAAACGAAGAGGAGGAAGACAAAGAAAATCAGAGAGAAAAACGGCAAAAACAATGAGAGGTAGGTTTCTATAGCAAGCTGTGGGGGTGGGAGGAGTATGGGGGTAACAGGGACAGTCTGAGGGCCCGTGGCTGGGTCTGATTGAGAGGACAGGTTCCTCCAGCCAGGGCGGAGGAGGGGCCATACCGGGGCAGGACTCAGGTCCCAGCGTTCCCAGGTGTTGGTGGAGAAGTTGTACAGGACGAGGTCACCCAGGGCGTTGTTGAGGTCCTGACCTGCGGAGGGGCAGAGGGTCTCAAGCCCTGGCCATGGGCTGCCAGACCTCCAGACCCCAGACCCTCATCCCATCTGCTCACCTCCAAAAACAGCCAGCAGCCCTGGTGGGGACAGGAAGGCACCAGCCGCCCCAACGCGGGCAGAGAAGGCGGGGTCTCCGGCACTCACGTTGTGCCACCAGCCAGCGCCCTGGTTCTCCCACAGGTGCAGGTCACAGGCACGTCCCAGGAAGCCAGGCTCACAGCGGCATGGTCCCAGGGGCTAGGGGAAGGGGACATAAAGTCAGGGGGAGAGAGAGAGAGAGAAAGAGACAGAGACATGGGGGAGGAGACACAGTAAAACAGAGCCAGAGTGACACAAGGAAAAAGGGAGCAGGAAAGACAGATAGGAAAGGAGAGAATGGAAGAGAGAGGGAGAAAGAGAGAGAGACAGAGACAGGAAGAAGGATACAGGCAAACAGACAGTGAGAGAAAAACAAGGGGACACAGTGACACAACCAGAGGGAGGCAGAAAGGTAGAAAAAAGAGGACAGACCAACAGAAAAAGGAAAGACTCAGAGAGAAGTGAGAACAGACCGAAAGAAGACAGGTTGAAAAAGAGACGGTCAGTGAGATCAAAGTTCAACCTGGGCTGAAACAGCTCAGATTGGGAGAGGTCAAGGCAGGAGGGGGTCCAGGTGTGATTAGCCCCAAAGCTGATGGCACAGCTTAGGTGCAAGGCCAGTGGTGAACTGCCACACAGAGTGGCTGGGCGGGAGAAAGGGGTTGGGCCTGGAAGAGGAAGGCGGGTGGTGTCTACAGGTGACAGTGGGTTACAGATGAGGGTGGGGTGGGCTCAGGCAGGGGAGGGCCACAGGTGAAGGTGGGACGGGGCTGGAGTAGCCGGTGGGGGTGCCATCTGAAGGGGTGGGGAGTGGCTGTCATGGGAGAGGGTTGGGGAGTTTCATGTAGGAGAAGGTCAGATCTAGGAGTGGGACGCAGTGGGTGTGGTGACAGATCAGGGCCCCACGGGGACACAG
Organism: Lepilemur ruficaudatus; assembly: GCA_963574885.1. Lineage (NCBI taxonomy): Eukaryota > Metazoa > Chordata > Mammalia > Primates > Lepilemuridae > Lepilemur > Lepilemur ruficaudatus. The sequence goes on along the minus strand of CAUYRT010040946.1, from coordinate 110,983 downwards.
CTGGGAAGAGGCTCACCGAGGCGCAGGTGCCGTGGCTGCCACAGTAGGCTGAGCACTCCTGCAGGCCGCAGTCCGGGCCCCCCCAGCCCGGCTCGCAGGCGCACACCCCCGGGGGCCGGCACTGCCCGTGGCTCTGGCAGCCGCCCGGGCACAGGGAGAAGCGGAAGGAGGCATTAAAGCCCAGCAGGTTGTAGTTGGCATCACTGAAGAGGTGCAGCAGCATCTGTGGCACAAGGTGGGCTGGGCTCTGGGGACTGGACTAGGAGGTGCCCCACTCCTGCTCCCACCCCACCGTGGGGGACCCAGAACCCACATCCTTTGTCTCTCTCCACCTTCCTTTGTCCCTGTGTTTGTCTCTCTGATGCCCTCTTGCTACCTCCCTGTCTTTCCCCTTCTTTTTCCTTCCCCTCTGTGTACCTATCCCTCTCTCCTCCAGACCCTCCAGCCACGGCCCCACAGCTCCCATCTGCACCAACCTTGCCGGAGGAAGCCTCGATGGGTGGAGGCCGGGTGCTCCCGCTCAGACTGGCAAGCAGTGGCCCTCGGGGGGAGTCTCCGTCATACACGAACAGGTAGTCATACGTGCATTCCGTGTCCAGGAAAAGGAAGTCCAGCAGGATCCGGTGCTGGGGGCTCGGGGCTGGGAGGTGAGCATGAGGAGGGGGCCAGGTCCAAAAGCAGCTCTCCTCCCCCACGCCTCCACGCAGCCCCCCCGCAAATACCAGACCCTGCTCCCGGCGATACTGGGGGCTCAAACCTGGGCCCTGCCTTGGAGGGGCTCCTGGTCTCATAGCCCAGGGAGGTCAGAGCTGTGATAGCCAGAGGGACAGGAGCCCAGAGAAGGAATTACAATATCAGCCCTAGAAAGGTCTCCTGAGATCAGGCTGAACCCCTGCTTTGGTTCAGATGGGAAAATGACATGCAGAGAGAGGAAAGCCCATCCCCGTGGTCGCACAGGACAGCCACCACGATGCTCCTGAGGTCTCGCTCTTCCTGTCTATGCTTAAGCTTCAGACATACCCAGGCCAGAGGGTCAGGGCACAGGCCTGGCAGAGAAGCTGCTCCCAGTGAGCAGAGGGCCTTGTGAGAGCTGTTTTGGGGTGAACAGAGCCCTGAGGGAAGAGTCCTTCTGCCCCCTGAACAAAGGCCTAATGTTGGACCCCCATAGTGCCCCTCTGCCCCACCCAGAGCCTCATCTCTCTGTTTATGTGGCTATGGATGCAGACTCTGGAGCCAGACTGCCCGGGCTCAAATTTTGACTCTGCCACTGAATGAATAGCTACTAGCTGTGTGACATTGGGCAAATAACCTACCCTCTCTGGATCCACTTCCTCATCTGTAAAGTGGGGATATAATGGTACTGTGGTGGATTCAAACTGCTAGGCTACTGCTCCCAGTGAAAGGCTAATTCCCTGTCCCTCGTATCTAGGAAGAGCCGCAGTGACTTGCTTGACAATAAAGAGCAGCAGGGAGGACGGAGGGAAGGCAAAAATGAAATTAAAAAATAAAGAGCAGCAGAAGCTGGGCGTGGTGGCTCATGCCTATAATCCCAACACTTTGGGAAGCTAAGGCCTGGAGTTTGAGACCAGCCTGGGAATTATAGCTAGACCCTATCTCTACAAAAAAATTTAAAAAAAAAAAAAAAGCAAAACAGCAGCAGAAGTGACGCTGGGGGACTTCCAAGGCTAGGTCATAAAAAGCCTTGCAGCTTTCACCTGGGCCTCGTAGAATGCTCCTTCTCAGAACACAGCTGTCATGCTATGAAAAGCCAAAGCCACATGAAGAGGCCACACGTAGGCGTTCTAGCCAAACAGTCCAGCTGAGCTGACAGCTGACAGCCAGCATCAACTGCCAGCCCCAGAGGGACCTTCTTGGACACGCAGCCCAGGTGAACATTCAGATGATTGCAGCCCCAGCTGACATCTGACTGTGACCATGTGAGAGGCAATAATGCACACAAAGTGCTTACAACAGGGCCTAGCACATCGTAGTTAAGTGCCACCACCCCTAATGCTGTCATTGTTCTTGTTCTCTGCCAGGTCCTGGTTCTAGAAGGTTCTCTGTATACCACCTCTCATACTACGAGACCACTGCAGGCAGCTCAGGGGAGTCCTCTGGGCTCGGGAAACTAGGAGACCTAGATCCCAGCTCTGCCCTTGACCTGCTGGAGGACCCTAGGCCAGCCTCGTCCCCCATGACCCTCAGTACACTTATCTGGATCCTGGAGATACTCATCCACCACTCACAATGGCTGCGTGATCTTGGCCCAATTCCATGGGCTCTCTCAGCCTCAGTTTCATTGACTGTAAAATGGAGATAATTCTCCCCATCAAGGCTGGTGTGAACATTCAATGAGATGATGACTCTAACCTGCCTGCCCAGAGCCAGGCTGCTCCATAACGTGCCTGCCCAGTCCCCATCCACTCCCACCAGGACCACTGGCCACCAGCCTCGTGGTGTCCCCTTCTCCCTCGATCTATAACATACTTTCCCTTCTCATCAGCTAGCTTCCACTCCTCCTCCAGGAAGCCTTCCCTATTGCCTCCTGGCTGGGTTAGGAGCCCCTCTTCGGGGTTCTCATATCCCATTATAACCATTCCCCTAGGCTGGGACCATCTAAGTCCAGGTGTGTCTCCCTTGCAGCCTGCAAGGCCCACAGGGCTGAGCCCGGACCTGGGCCTAATCCCCTCCCCAACATTGCCCAGCCCAAGGTCTGGTGCTGAGCAAGGGCTCAAGAAATGCTGGATGGTGGAATGAAGAAATACACAAAGAAAGAATACTAAGACTGGCAGCTCTCCCTGAGGCTGTGACCAGAGCCCCCCCTGAGAATATCGCACACGAATCCCCACCTGTGGTCTGGGGAATGCACAAGGCCCATTCAGCCAGACCAGGCAACCGGACCTCCCAGAACCTTACCAGCCTCAACCAAACTATAAAGCTCTGTTCCTGGAATCACAACAAGTACATCTTTGTCAAGTGCTTGCCGGAGGCTGGCTCACCATCTGCCTTCCCAAGGTTCCTCCTTAAGTTCAAGGTCTCCTGTTTCCACTCAACCCCTACACCACTCCAGACAGAAATCTGATCCCAACCACCCCCAGCTCAAAAGCAGGACACCTCTTATTCGCGAGGATGTTATGAAGACTAGGACCAGATAAAGTGTGAGTGTGGTACAAAAGTAAGTGGGTCGGTTGCTTATTTTTCAATAGATGGAGGAAGACATTGGTTCTTAGAGATGACAGGCATTGGGAAAGACAGGAGATTAAGGGAAGGGTCTGGAGGTTTCCCAGACTCCTCCCACACCCCAACATCCAGCCAATTGGTCCCCAAGTCTCACTGGTACATCTCTCTGCACTCTCCACACCTCTCCACACCCTTTAGTCCCTCTCAGAACTCATCCTCTTATTCAAGAAGCTCACTGAGTCTCCAGTCTGCCCCTCACCCAGCCTGAGAGCAATGCCCTCCTCCAGCTCAAAATCCTTCTGTGGCTCCTCATCAAGATAAAGGTTAAGATGCTCAATGTGACATTCAAGGCCCTTCCTCCCCTGCTTCTGGCTCCCTCTTCGCCTCCCAGTCCACAGTGCAGTCAGACCAGACAAACCTAGACATGGATCCTGAGACACCCCAGCCTCTTGCATGTCTTCACAGGGGCTGTTGCCTTTTCCCACACAGTTAACTCCTATGCATGCTTCAGAACCCTGCTTCAGTGGCTCCTCCTCTGTGACTCCCAGCAGGTCCTCTCCCTACCCTAGGCCCATCCATGCAATCCCAACTTTCCTGTCTCAGCGAGCACACTGGGGGCTGAATGTCTGTGTCTAGCCCCACCACTCCCAACTAGTCTGGGACTCTTCAAAGCCAGAGAATGGTTTATACCCCTCCCCACTTCCCATTCTGTTCTCACACCCCAAGCCTAGTAGGAATGATCCCCAAGCTGGAGACAGTTAGACACGCTTACCGCAGGAAACATCTCTCCACCCATACCCCACACAGCAGCCAGAGAGAGCTTCAGAACTGCAGTCCTCAACCCTGGGGCTGTGGACCAGTACTGTTCTGTGCCTATTAGTTAGGGACAGGGCCACAGAGCTCCACTCCCCCCATCCCCTGGCCATCTGTGGAAAAATTATCTTCCATGAAACTGGTCCCTGGTTCCAAAAACGTTGGGGACCACTGTTCTAAAACACAACCTCCCCCTGCCAAAACCCTGCCATAGCTTCCCAGTGCCCCCAGATAAAGACTAAGCTCCAAGGCTTGCTAAAGGAGACCCTGCATGATGCAGGCCCTGTCGCACCTCTGGCCTTTGCCCACCACCTCCCCTGTCTGGGGAACTCCTACCTCTCCTTGGAGGCCAGCTCCTATGTCCACTGCTCTGTGAGCGCCTCCTGAGCTCCTCCTTCTCTAGCCATTGCCTTCGGATTTCTCTTCCACCTCTCTATTGCCCACAGGACACAGCTCAAAATCACAGAGTCCTACACCCTCTAGCTCCTCTCAACCCTGCAGCCTCTGGCTCACTGGTTGTCTTCTTGTATTCTACGTTTTAGCAAACCAGATTTCTAGTTCCTCAAAAGCATCACGCTCCCCTGCTTCCCAGCCTTTGCATGGGCTATTCTCCGTGGCTGGAATGCCCTTCTGCCCCTTCGTACACAAGCCTCTGGTCTCAGGTATACCCCACGCCAAGTCAGATGTCTTCTCTGGGCTTCCCCAATCCCTGGGAGTGGGTTTGTCTCCCCCATTGACTGGGAGCCCATAGGGTAGGGCTGGGGTCTTTTCACAGACTGTTCCCTCCTGGAATGCTCTTCCTCCCACTCCTGACTAATTCCCATGGGTCCTTCCCATCTCGGCTCAGGCATCTCATCCTCTAAGATGCCTCTCTGCTCTCCCCTTACTCCCAGGTCAGGCATTTCCTCTGGGTTCTCCCAGGCCTGTGGGGTTCCTCCATCACAGACTTACTCTGGGCTGTCACTGTTAATGTGTTTGTCTCCCCCATTGGAATCTCTGCCCTAAGTCACCAGGGATTGCTGGGGCTGTCTTGGACTCCGTTATGTCCCATGTGGCACATGAATACCTACAAAATATGCTTTCATTGAAGTACTTTAAACCAACGATAATAATGATCCTAATACCATTTACTGAACATTTACTATGTGCCACAGATCAGGCATGTTAAATATCTTGTCTCATTTAATTCCAACAACCCTATGAGGTGAGTACTATTGTTATCCCCATTTGGGGGTAAGGGGAGCTGAACCTCAGAGGAAGGAAGCCACTTGCCCAAAGTCACAAAGCTAGAAAGAAGGAGAGCCATATTCAAAGCCAGGTGATTGGACTCAGAGTTTGAGTTTTTAACAATTACTTAGAAGACCCCTCACTGATGCTCCTGGCTTGTAAGTGTCCATCTGGGCCTCGCTGCATCTCCCCCACCAGACTTTGAGGACTTCCAGGGCAGGGCCAAGGTTGGCTGAAACCCTGGGTGTCCAGCATTTTAGAGCAAAAGGCCTCGACCAGAACTAGGCTCTGAGAAAGCGGTAAATGGATGGATGCACAAATGAATGAACTAGCAGCGAATCAGTGAGTGACCCACGCGGCCCCACTCACCCTCGATGAGCCACTCGCAGTTGCCATTGACGCTGTAGTTGCCGGCACCATCGGTCACGAAGCCTGGCGCCTCCCGCAGCACCTGCCGCTGCCCCTTGCAGTCCCCCGCCCGGGCCCCGGGGTACAACGAGCCCAACATGGCCAAGGCCAGGGCCAGTGCCATGGCCAGAGCCTCGGCCAGGGCCATCGCCGCCTCTCACACGGCTCCCCTTAGAGACAGGCCCGGCAGTAAAGGCCTGGAGAGGACCCTCTACCCGGCTTCAGGCCCTGCAAATGCGACCTCTATAGGTATAGCACGATCGTGTAAACCGGGGAGGTCCGGGAGACGCAGTCCCTGAGAAGGGAACGGCCGCTGTTGACGGGCTCTGAAAGCCGAGGAGCGGGCCCTATAGACAGATGGAAGGCCCTGTATATGAAGTCATTATGGATGAGGCCAACCCCTAGGGACCGTGGGGGTCCCCTATAGATACAGGTCCCCATAGAGACGCCGACCCCATAAAGTGTCCAGCAGTTACAGACTCAGGCCGCTGCAGGCCAAAACGGACCTTATAGATGGACAGGTCCCCAGGGGGCGAAGGGCTCTACAGCCCGGCAAGGGCCTCTGAAGAGGGTGCAGGCCGGGACAGGCCAGGTTCGGATGTCGGGGAGAGACTCCTCCAGCCGGGGGCGGGGCGCGAGCGGGTGCCGGGGGCGGAGCCAGGCTTCAGGGTCTCGGGCCTGGACCCCATAGACGCGCTCCTTTGGCTCACCCACCCGCGCCTCCCTCCAGAGCCAGATAGGCCAGATCAGAGAGACTAGGGGACGCTTGGGCCAGAGCGGCCCCGGGAAGACCCGCTGGGAGGGCGAGGGGGCGGGACCCGAGCGGCCGCTGTGGGAGGGCGGGCGAAGAGGAGGAGGCGAGAAGTTGCAGAGCGGCGGTCAGAGCGGCCCTGGGAGGACTGCGGAGCACCCAACCCCACCCCACTGCAAAGAAAGACTTCCGGAAATTTCCCCGCCCATGCGTTCCCAGCCGCATGCGCAGCAGCGGCCTCCCCGGCTAGTGAAGAGACTCACACATGCGCAGTGCTAAGATCGTAACCCAAATTCGGGCTGCCGGTGGCTGAGCAAAACCTGTGCCACTGGAGGGCGCCTCTACCTCTAACTGCAGAAGGGAAGATAAAAATAAAGGAGCGGTGCACTAAGAGGGCCCTGCTAGATTGATTTCTCCAACGCTCCCAGATTCTGGGTCAACATACGGGTCAAGTTATGCAGGCCCCTGCCTCCCGACCCAAAATGCCATTTCACAGACGGGCACGTTGAGGTCCCGAGCCGGAAACAGTCCTGGCTCAACCCGGCCGCTGACCACCTTCAAGATTTAAAAGAAGTCATGTTGTAGATAAAAACTCAAAGAATCCTCTTTATTTTGGCAAGAAGGGGGGAAAAAAAGTCTTTCTGCTGGGGACCTGAGGGAAGGCCCCTGGAATGGAGATAGGGGCGGACAGAGCACGGGTCCCAGGTTACAGATCCGAGAGAGGGTTTCAGGGTCGAGACCAGCATCACAATATCCATCCCAGGAGCAGTGGCTCAGGGTCGCGGAGTCCTGGAGAGTCACAGGCAGGGTCCCGGCAGTCATCACGGGTGTCCCGGAGTCCGGCGGGCTCAGAAGTCTCGGAGGGGGTCAGGGGGCCGGAGGTCACGGAACAGCGGGAGCCCAGAATCCGGCGCCGCTCGGGGCAGGGGCTGAGGGACGGGACGGGGAGAGCGGCTCCCGCGGGACCGTTTGGCACAAGAGGAGAGGGGGAGGGACGCAGCGCACCTGACCTGGGCGCGGGGTGGGGAGGGTCGGGAAGGCCCGGGATGACCAAGCCCTGGGGCCGGGATAAAGCAGGGGGGTCCAGAGCCCGGCCAGAACGGCGCGTGGCTCATGGGGCTGGGGCGGGCAGGGGTGCTCAGACCGGGGGTGCGGTGCCCCCGGCCGTGTGCATGCTGAAGTATTCGGTGAAGCCGGTGTGCGGCACCGCCGTCTGTGGCACGAGCGGCCGGTAGGGCGGCGTCGGGCCATCCCAGCCCGGGTCCGCCGCCTTGGGAAACCGAGCGGGAGGGGGCGGGGAGGCTGCGCCCGGCTCGGCCATGGTCACCACGCGGCCCCTCGGGGCCACCGCCGCCGCCGCCACAGCCGTCTCCTCCACCTGCTTCCCGGCCTGGGAGGGGGGTCAGGGTCAGAGGCCGTCCGGGACCCTCGGGGGGCAGATGTGGCCCCGAAGGCCCGTCCCCCTCCCCCCGGAGGACCCCTCCACCCCAGGTATGGACGCACGTGTCAGTCAGGGAAGGAGTGGGTGGCGGGGCGCCTGGGCAGCGGGGCCAGGTACTCAAGGGGCGGCGTTGGGGTGCGCCGGGCGAACTCCGGCGGCCGCCGGGGAGCTGGGGGAGAGCCGCGGAAGGCTGGCGGCGGGGGCACGGTGCGTGGCGTCTGCGGGGGCGTGCGCAACAGCGCCAGGACCCAGTCCGGCAGGGTGGGCGCGGGCGCTGGGGGACAGTCGCGGCGGGGCATTGGGGCGCGGGGCGTGCGAAAGGCTGGGGGCGGACTCAGGCACCCGGGAGCGGGAGCGGGGGGCGGCGGCGGGGCCGGGAGCGGGGTCAGGTACTCCAGGGGCGGCGCCAGCAGCTCCTCGGGCGCTGGGGCCTCGGGGCTTACGGAGGAGGCGGGCGGGGGTATGGAGAAGAGCTCCGTGAAGTTGGGCACCGAGTCGCTGATGAACGTCACGTTCCCATAGACGTGCTGCGGGAAGGCCTTGTCCGATTGGCTCCCTCCTGGTCCAGGGGCCCCAGCTGATGCGATCTGCGACGTGCGCACGTGGTACGGGAAATTCTTGTTGGCAGCCGATGGGCGAGTCATGATCTGAAGCGAGGGGCCAGGAGCAGGTTGGAGAAGAACTGTCCAGGCCCCAGGCTGTCTCCATAAATTTGGGGTCCTAAGGATTCCCCTTCAATTGGCATCTCCCACACTTCCCTGAAACCATTCAGACTGGATTAGGCACCTTTTCTGGGCTTTCACAATGCCCTGAGCCCTGACCTTTTCCCTTCAGCACAACTCTTACTGCTCTGCCTATGCTTCCTCCAGCAGAGCACAGATCCCTGAGCTATCACTGATTGCTTAACATCAGTATCCTGCACTGTCCAGTATGCTAGCCACTGGCCACATATGGCTTAAATTTAATCAAAATTAAACCAAAATTTTAGCTTCTCAGTCACACTATCCACATTCAGGTGCTCAATAGCCACATGTGGTTAGTAGCCACCATATCAGACAATGCAGATTATGGAATATTTTCATAAACCCAAAAAATTCAATTGGACAGCAGCTAATAGAATCTAGAATGTTAGCTCAATGAGGGTAGGAACCTGACTCTTTTGATCCATGCTGAATCCCCAGTACCTTCTAGAACAGTGCCTGGGACATATAAGCCCTCAACAAATATTGGTTAAGGCCGAGCATGGTGGCTCATGCCTGTAATCCTAGCACTTTTAGAGGCCCAGGTGGGAGGGTTGCTTGAGGCCAGGAGTTGGAGACCAGCCTGAGCAAGAGCAAGACTCTGTCTCTACAAAAATTAGAAAAATTAGCTGGGCGTGGTGGCACACGCCTGTAGTCCCAGCTACTCAGAAGGCTGAGACTGGAAGATCGCTGGAGCCCAGGAGTTTGAGGTTGTAGTGAGCTATGATGACACCACTGCACTCTAGTCTGGGCAACAGAGTAAGACTCTGTCTCAAAAAAAAAATATATATATATATATATATATAGATTGAAGGTAGGGATGTCTGGTACTAGTTAGTCTGGTGGGCCATCAGGGCGGGGACTGGCTGTGACTCCACTGCCACACTCCAGAAGCCCAGCACAGCCCCTCTAAGGAGCTGAAACCAATGAGCAGTGGAAAAGCAGAGGTAGAGCTGCGCTGAGCTAATGCAAGGAATCTTACAAAGGAAGCTGGTTGAGTTATAGCAGAAAGGGCACTGCATTTGGCGTTCTGAACCTGTGTCCCACCTCTGGGCTCCAGAGCTCCACTGAGTATGGCTTCTGGGGCATGTTCATTAAACTCCTGAGTCTCACTGGGGAAAAGGAACTATAGTGCCCCCTCAGAAAAACGAGAGGGTAGAAATGGAAAACCACTGATGCAGAGCCTGGCACAGGGTGGGTTCTCAGCGTTTCTCATTCTTCTGTCCCTTTCTGACTTCCTGCAGAGCTTTAAGATGGACTGGTGGGGGAAGGTGAGCGAGTCTGTATCCAATTCAGTCTCTGAGGTGGAGGATGGGGGACCTGGCCCTCCCTCCACGACCAAGTACACTCCCTACGCGGGGTACATTGTGGATCCCTAGAGTCGGGAGCTGGGGTCCTCAGTGATGCCTGTAGCTCTTTCTGGCTCCCCTTATGGTCTGCTGGAGGAGGATCGGCTTCAAAGGGCCTGCCCTGCCACCAAAGGCCATGGAGCCCTGGCAGGTCACCTGCTCTTTCTGGGCCTTATCGTCCCCTCTCTGTTTAGTGGGTACAATGACCATTATCCATCCTTTTCTGGAGCTGCTGACAATTAAACAAGAGGGGAGAAGTAAATGCAGATGGATGTTACTGGCATGAAACAGGCTGAGTCAAGATAGGTGCCCAGTGAACAGCCGACGGATGAATAAATTAATGAATGAATATGAGAACTGTCGCCAAGGTCACATCAGATGTGGACCAGGGAAAAGAATAGATTCAGTGCCAGTACCCTCATGATGCCTAGGTCTGGACAACACTGTCCAGAACCAGGCCCCTGGGAGCCCCAGCCTGTCGCATCCCAGCTGCTTCCTCCTGAACAATGGCTTGTGATGAGAGAATGTGGGGGAGAAGGGTGGAGCAGAGACCAAGGGACTTGGGGAAGAGGGTGGGGACACAGAAAGGAAATGTGAGAGTCTGGGGACACAGGGGCAGGAATGGAAATGTGGAGGGAGGGCAAAGAAAGAGGGTAGCGCTTGGGGAAAAGGCCAGGACACAGGGTGGGACAGAGGGCTAGAGGAGTGTGGACTCTAGGGGGCGCAGTAGAGTAGCCTGCGGGAAGCCAGCAGGCTCTGGGTGTCTGTTGTGTGACTAAAGGGGAAATGGATTAAGAGGTCAGAACGGGAGAATCTGGCAGATGGGGGGAGCCTTATGCATCCTCTGCCCTGGCTTTCCCGCCCCCTCTGGATGCCCGTCCTCACCAGGAACACGCCGTGGGCGTACAGGTGGATCCCCAGCTGGATGCCATTGACAATCTTCTCTCGGGCCCACTTAGGGATCCCGAAATTGGCAATCAGAGCCATGACTGGAACCGCAAAGAACCTGGAAGGGAATTATTGGGTTGGTAAAGACACTGCCCCTGCCCTCCACCCCATCCCATGGCCCCACCTCCCCTGCCATGCACACACACAGGGTCCAGGCAGGTCCCAAACTAGAGGGAAGCCAGTGGGACCTTCAGAAGCCAGAGGTTGAAAGGGGACAGGCATCCCACTGGCCCGGAATATTCTAGGGGGCAAAGGCTAGGTTGAATTTAACTTGGTTCCACCCCACCCCAGATCCTGTCATCTGAAAGGAAATCAATAGATGTTTGATAAATTAATTAACAAATGTAATACTTAAGGACTTATTGCATGCCAGGCCTGTTTCTAAGCACTGAACACATACAAACTCATTTAACTCTCATCGGGACTCTATGAGGCAGGTACAATTTCCACCCCCATTAACAGGTGAGGAAACTGAGGCAGAGAGAAGTTAATGGACTTGTCTGAGATCACACAGTTTATAAGTTTTAGAGCTGGGATCTGAACCCAGGCAGTCTGGCTCAGAATCCAACTACGTTACTGCTATAATAATAATGACAACATTTTTTAAAAAATGTGTTCTCTACTCACTTTTTTTTTTTTTTGAGACAGAGTCTTGCTCTCTTACCCTGGGTAGAGTGCAGTGGCATCATCACAGCTCATTGAAACCTCCAACTGCTGGGCTTAAGTGATCTGCCTGCCTCAGCCTCCTCAGTAGCTGGGACTACAGGCGCATGCCACCACACCCAGCTAATTTTTCTGTTTTGATGGGGTCTCGCTTTTGCTCAGTCTGGTCTCAAACCCTTGAGCTCAAGAGATCCTCCTGCCTCAGCCTCCTAGAGTGCTAGGATTACAGGCGTGAGCCACTCGCCCAGCACTTACAACATTTACTACGTGCCAGACACTAAGGCCTTGTATATTACGCTATACATGCTCTCCTTTGCAGGAGATACTATTGACAACCTTGTTTTATGGGTAAGCAAGCTTATATACTCCTTGTGAAAGTCGTTTTTTTATTTTCACATTTTTTTTTTTAGTTTGGGAAAGTAAAGTCACAAAGTGAGTAAGTGGCAGGTTCTGGGTGACAGGTGCCTGAATTGAAAGCCCATCTTCCTCACTGAGGAAGGTCTGAGATAGGGGGCAGCCACTTCTGGGGAGACCCGGGAGGCAGGGACAGGTTGGGGGCCCACGACATCTCACCAGAGGGTGTAGGCAGCAAAGAAGGGCACATAAAAGGGCTGCTTCTCAGGGAAGTGGCGCAGCGAGATGAGCACGGCGTAGCAAAACCACACGTAGGCTGCCACCTGCAGCCCGATGAGCCCATAGCCGGCTGGTGACTCGTATGTGTACAGTACCTGGCCCGGGTCAAAGAACTGGACCCGAGGGAGAGGGTTCATCATAGCCTGGCTTCCTGCCTTCCGGCAGGAAGGACCTCACCCCTGGGCACCGAGGGAACAGAAGTACTCAGAACAGAAGCAGCAGGAGAGCCAGGGATGGAGACAGAGCACATAGAGGTAGAGAGAGAGGGTGAAGAGATAGGAAGAGAATACATCACTATCTGTGCCCAACATGGGGCTAAACACCTCCCATGTGTGATCTTATTATTGCCCCATTTCACAGAACAGGAAACTGAGACTACGAGGGAAGCCCTTTGGCCAAAGCCAATCAAGTGATAAAGCCTTGGAGAAGCCCCCTGGGGTAGGTAAGATCCTGCGAATTTCCCAGAAAAGAAACAGGCCCAGAGAGCAGGGTCATCACCCAAGGTCAGCCAGCTAGGAAGTGGGACAGCCGCGTGGAATCCAGCACGAAGGTGACAGACAGCGAGAGACGCAGGGAGGCGGAAGAAAGTCACTCGGAGATGGTGAAGAGAGGAGGAATCAGTTAGACAGATGGGAAGGCAGAGTTTGCAGAGTGGGAGAGCTAGCAAGCGGGAGTTAGGTGGGGAAGGGCTAGCGGACAGGTCAAGGAGGAGGCAGCCGCCCAAAGCTGTGAGGGGGCGAGGAGGGCGCGAGGGGGCGGGGCCTGGGCAGGGGCCGGGACTCACTTCGGCCTCGTAAATGAGCAGCACCACGTGGGTAAGCGTGTACAGGGTCATGTAGACAGACAGCTTCACAGAGCCCGAGTGGCTGATGCGGCCCCTGGCGGCAGGCCATAAGGGGAGACAGCAGGGGTGGGCGACGTCAGGGAGAAAGGCGAGGCCACGCCCCCCGCCCCCCACCCCCGCTCCCCTGCCCAGCCACCCCAGGAGCGCTCCCTGCCCGGGCACCGTGTCACCGTGAATCCCTTCCCCAGAAGGATGAGCATCAGCAGGAAGATGAGGAAGCTGGAGGAGAAGAGCAGCTTGGCTGGGAGAAGGGAGGAGAGAGAGGGAGGCTCAGAGAGGACCCCTTCCCGCCGAACCTGCGCCGAGGGCTCCCCCTCCTGGGCCCCACTTCATTCTCACCCAAGATCTTCACACTCTCGTTGCCAATGCCATCGTTGGCATACTGGCCCCAATAGATGCAGAAAAACAGGAGGCTCAGGACTGGGGGAAGGATGGGCAGAGAGAGAAGAGGATAGAAACCAGCTTTGGGGCATCACTGTCCTCTAGCGCTATGATCCGGATGGTCTGAGCCTTGCCTCCCCCATCAGGACTCTAGACCATCCACTCCTACTGACCTGCTAGGATACTCTGGCCCCCAGCCCCTCCTCCCCTGGGACTTAGGAGCCCAGGCCCCCAGCCCCTCCTCCCTCAGACCCAGGGGGCCAGGCCCCAGCCCCTCCTCCTCCAGGACCCAGGGGGCCAGGCCCCCAAGCATTCTTCTGTTGGACCCCAAGTCCCTCCTCCCACAGAATGCAAAAGTTGGGACACTAAAGCTCACCCTCCACTCCGGCTGCAGCCATGAACATTTTATAAGTTGTGTGGAGCAACTGACGACCTTTCAGCAAATCTAGGAAGAAGGGTGGGGAAAGGCTGTTCACAGACACAAAGGGACAGTAGCTCATCTCCCCCAACTCTGCTCCCCCCATAGCTCCTCTCCAACACTCCATGTGCTGGACTCACATCCAAAGTAACAGGAGAGGAAGAAGATGAGGATGAAGATGAGGAGGAAGGTCACATCTGTCTCCAGGATCCCTGTGGATTTGGTAGGAGGAGGAAGGTCACTCAAGTGGGTGTCCCCTCAGTAGACACCGAGCTCTGGTATCCCAGAGATCCAGGCTTCTGGGCCCTCACGTGCTCACCAAACTCATCGGCCGAGAAGTGTCGTGTCCAAAAGGACTTGCCATTGGTGAGGACCATCTCGTACTCCAGCTGCAGTCCATCTCCCTGCGGGGAGTGTGGAGGCCTAAGGAGTGGCCTGGGCAGGTGGGGGGTTGGCACGTAGGCAAAGAGGAGAGGGCCCAGGGGACTTACCCCACACTTGCTGAGAGCAATGTACCACCACCTTTCACGCACTGAGCGGAAGCTGCGGCCACTGGAGCAGCTCAGGTAGTGGGTTCCCTCCTCTGACACCACCTGGGGACAAGCAAGAAGGCTGCAGCCTGTCCTCCATGCCCCCAAACCCTTAACCCTCTGCACCTGCCCACACCCAGGCTGGGCCCGAACCTGGCAGCCTGACCAGGCGTACTGGGTGGTGAGGTTGATGACCTGGTTGTTCTCCGGCCTGATCACCGACTCCTTGGCCAGGCAGTCCTGGGGAAGGCAGGGACAAGGTCACTACTTCTTGGCCGGCCCCAACCTTCTCCCCGCTGCCCCCCACCGTCTTCACAGCCCTCACCTTGTCCCCTGCCTTATACACAGCTGGCCACTGGGATGGGTCGTCGAAATAGAGGAGGATGTTCTGACAGCACTTGGCCTGCAGATCCAGAGGTTTTGGGGGCTTGGAGGAGCGCCAGGAGCCAGGGTAGCCTGTGCCTTTGGAGGCCAAGCCATGGCGGCTGTTGGGGGAGACTCACCTCAGGGTAGCGGAAACGGAAGTCCAGTCGGCCGTAATCCGAGAGGAAACAAAATCTTGTCAGGAACACCCAGTCCTGGAAAAGGGGCCCAGTCAGACCCTCTGCCGGGTCCTTCGAGAACTCTCCTCAACTCCACAGATCTCCAACTTTTCTTCCCTACTCTCAGGTCCCCGGTTTCCCAAGTACCATCAGGAGACCAAGTCACCTCCAGAATTCTTCCCTGATCCTTCACTATGGGTCCAGGATTCCTGCCACCCTGATTTTCTCCCTCAGTTGCCCCCAAGTTTGCTCCCCTCCTCTCCAACACTCCTCCCATTTCCCAGGCCCCTGAGCAAGACCTTGGGGGGCCAGATGCCCATCCTGGCTACCTTGTGGCCCACACCATCCCACCCCATTCTCCCAATATTTCCCCCACACACACCCCGCCCCCACAGTGCTCCCAGAGACCATCCCCGTGCTGGGGAATCTTCCAAACGGCCCCTCCAGGTCCTGGGCAGGAGTGTGGTGAACTCGGCCTCTCTGCGGAGTAAAAAGTGCTGTCCGTTCAGCACCACCTCCGCGGCAACCCCCCCCAAGCTCTGACTCTGCCAACCCATTACCCTCCCTGCCCAGCTGTGACCTCAACGTCCCTCCTACAAACCCCAAGTCTGGCCTTGACCCCACAGCCCCCCCCTCAGCCTCATCCCTGGCCCAACCCCCCATCGTCCCGGGCCCCATACCCCCGCGGCTCCCCGGGTCTGGCGGGAGGGGCGGCAGGGGGCGGGGCGGCACCGTCTCCTCCCCTCTACCCCCCACCCGCTCCCCGGCGTCCCCCAGAGCCGGGCGGGCAGCCGGGGAGGGTTCGGCGTGCTCACCTCCTTGGAGCTGAGGTTGCCCCGCACGTACTTGGCCCGGGCGCGGGGGGGCAGTGGCAGCAGCAGGAGCAGCAGCGGCGGGAGCAGGCGGCGCAGCGCGGGCGCGCGCTGGGGCTCCATTCCGCCCGCCTCGGCCCGGGCTCCGCTCCGGCTCCCGCTCCGGCGAGGCGAGAGCGCGCGGGCCGGCCAGTGCGCGCCCCCGATTAAAGGGGCCGCCGGGCGCCGCGCTCCGCGCCCCCTCCTCCAGGATGGCCCACCCTGGCTCCCACCGTGTACAAGTGGGAGGAGATGTTCATCCTCTGTCTCCCCGCCCCGCCCCAATCCTCCCCTCAGGGAGTCTCGCGAATACCTCGGGTTCCCCCTGTCCTAAACTGAACTCCCATTCCCCAAAGCCATGCTTCCTCGAAACCGCCTTCTCCGTACTGCCCACAACCCCTAGACTGGTGCACTGTCCTGGCCTCCCCTCAATTTAGTCCCCAAACTATTCTTTGATTGCCCATCCCCACCCCCATAAAAGCCACCTCTTGCTGTGTCCAGCCCTGAGTTGCCAGCATTCTAGATCCAATGCATTCTGTGAAATGCCAACAGAGGCACAGAGAGGGCAAGCCACTTGTTCTGGATCAGACAGCATAAAAGCAGCAGAGCCCTCAGCACAACCACCATGCCCCATTGCCTGACCCTGACCTGTCACTGCTTACCAGGGTGTGAAACTGGGTTGCTGTGAGACAGAGAGGTGGTGGTGTGAGACATCCGGCGCATGACTGTGTAATAAGTTTTCTGGGCTCAAATCCCAGCCTGGCCCCTACTTGCCAGTTGCCCACCGTAAGACCTCAGCCAAATCATTCACCCCTGTCCGCTCTATGGAGCTCCCAGTCCAGTCCCTTCTATGCTGGCATGGACCCTATGGCTTCCCAGTGGGCCACAGGGAGCCCTAGAAAGGCTTTTCAGAGTAGAGTCCAAGCCCCTCAGCTCAATTTCCCCAATCAGACTCCAACAAACATTTCTAGCTTCATCTGTCCCCTCCACTGCAGAAAATTTGGGGGTTGCTCAAAATACCATTTTAAAACAACTTTCTAAGCCAAGGGGCCAAACAGGAAACATAATTGAGTGAGTGAAAGACTTTCTTTTTTTCTTTCTCATGGCCTGAACAATAGTTCACCGAAAGACTTTCAATGGAGAGTGTGGACTCCATGAAATTATGTGGCCAGTTGTTTACAGGAGGTATTGTAGGTCTGCTGCCAGATCCTTTTTTTTTTTTTTTTTTTTGAGACAAAATCTTGATCCATTGTCAGGTCTAGAGTACAGTGGCATTAACCTAGCTCACAGCAACCTTAAACTCCTGGGCTCAAGCGATCCTCCTGCCTCAGCCTCCCAAGTAGCTGGGACTACAGGTGCACACCACCACGCCTGGCTAATTTTTTCTATTTTTAGTAAGACGGGATCTCAGTCTTGCTCAAGCTAGTCTTGAACTCCTGACCTCGAGCGATCCTCCCACCTCCACCTCCTAGAGTGCTAGGATTACAGGCATGAGCCACCATGCCCAGCAGAGGAATGCAATTTTTTAAAAAGGCAACTGTCTGATTTGTAAGCAATGGATTCAAACATTCAAAACATACTATGGGTAAAAGAAAAAAGTCCTGTGGGCCAGATTCAGCCCTGATCTGCCATTCCTGTCCTGAGCCTGCACATACACTGTTCCCTGTGCCCATCAGACCAGGAGCCCCTCAAGGGCAGGCCTGGTTGTGATTCACTCTAGGTCCCAGCACAGCCTAGGAATTTGCTGAGGGAAAATGGTCCCACATCCACTATTTAGCCTCCTCCAGGCCTTGAACATGCTGTTCCCCTTGCCTGAAATGTTCTTTTCCAAATGCAGGGTCTGTGTGAGCTCCTCTGTGAAGACTTCCCTCATCACTGGGACAGATTCATCACTCCCTCTTTGGACTCCCCCAGCCCGTGCACCTCTCTTGCTCTCCTAAACGTAACCACTGGAGCTGAGACTCTCCTAAGGACGGAGCTGTGGCCTTAGTCTCACTCACTCTGGGACCCCAGCATTGCCAGTGGTGTATGTGTTGGACTAACTGAAGCCCCAAGTTTCCCCATCTTGCTGGCCCCTCAGGCCCTAGGAAAGTGACAAGTGGTAGTACCTTTCCCTCCATTTTGGACTTAGAACTCAGAGCTAAGGAAAGCTGCTCTCCTGGGTCAGTGACTCACTGAAAATCAAGAGGACCATGAAAAAGGTACTTTATTGAGGTGACTGGGAGTGTGGGATACCTGCCCCCAGCCCTAGCCTCAGTCCCCTCAGTATAGTCTCATGGGTGGAAAGGACCAGGCTTCCGGACTGCTCTGGGCCACCACCTGGGAGAGGCTGGGAAGTGGAGCAGGGGAGCTGGGGCTCCAGTCCAGGGCAGAGGTTCGGGGCAACAAGGGCGATAGTGGCCCAGGCAGGGGCTGAGGTGGGCTGACCCCCCAGGGCCGGGGATTGGGTGGTGTTGCTACCAGCCAGATGCTTTTCAGTAGGTCAAAGGCTGTTGGGGGGCCCCAGGCCACCCCTGATGGCGAAGGCAATGAGGGCAAGGGGGGTGGCCAGGGACCTCTTGGTGGTGCCAGGCTCACCCTATGTGCAGTGGGCGTGCTGGAGGTGTGAGGCACAGTGAAGGTGAGCTCCTTTGTCCCCTGTGGCCTCCTCTGCCTCCCCTCCCCTGGAGCCTGCTCAGGACTGTTGATCCAGGAGGGTGTCATCCTTCGCCTCTCAGAGCCCCCAGGCTTGGCCCCTGGCACAGAGGAAAGAATCATAGGGGACAGCTGAGTTAAGGCAGACAAGGGAAATGGGAGTACAGAGGCAGGAGATGGGCTCACCTGGCAAGGGTGGCTGGCAGCCCCTGAGCACCAGGGCAAGGTTAGGCACACAGCCATGGCAGGACTGTAAGGTGCCCAGGATGGCATCCCTGGCCTCTTGTACCAGGTTCCTCCTGGGGAAGGCCTGTGGCAGAATCAGCTGGCACTGCAGCTCCCTCAGCAGCTGCCCCATGCCAGGTAGCTCTGAGGAACTGGGTGGGCCTGGGCCTGAGCCTCCAGGTACCTGATTCTCCTTGCCCCTTGACTGTAGAACTGGCTCTTGGGCCTTGTCTGGGCTTGCGAAGGGCTTGGTGGGGAGTGGAGGGGTGCATGGCTCCAGGGCCCCACCACTAAGCAGCCGTGTCACGTCCAGCGATTTCACCTCGTGGTTGAAGAGACCCCGGTGCTCCCGGCTCAGCCGGCCTTGGGTTATGACTACAAGCTTGGGGGCAGTAGCAGCCACAGGATCCCGGGCGGCCACAGATGGAGCCTGACTGGCCACAGGAGCATTCTGACGAGCCAATGGCCGGCGGCTGCCCACCAGGACCTCGTTCCGTTCCCGCCTGGTCTTTTGACGGCGGACTCGAACAGGTTTCTCACGCTGCTGGAAAGACTGAGAGGCTGGCCCCTGGGGGTCCATGGTGTCCTGGAAAATAAAGATAGGGTGGTCATCAGCATGCAGGTAAGTCAGGGTGCATAGCAAAGTGAGTAGGGAGAAGAGGAGATGGTTTGGGGTGAGGTGGGAATGCTATTCAGAGAGAGATGAGAGAAAGGAAACGGGCAGAGAGTGATTGGAGAAGGTTTGGTCAAAGAAAGAGTCATAAGGGTAGGATGAGATCAGGGTAAAGATGATTAATGGGAAGAGACGTCAGGGAATAGAGAAAGGGTTATTGGGAACAGGGACATGGGGAAATAGTTAAAAGAGGATGGGGAAGGGTCGTGAGATCGGAGGGATTTGGGGGACCAGAAAGGGATTCGGGCAAGGGAGAAATCCAGGAGATTGGGAGAATACAAAAAATGGAGAGAGAAGGTAGAGAAAGAAAGGCAGGAGAGAGCGCAGCAAGAGAAAACCTGAGGAAAACAGAAAGGGAGGCAGAGGAGCTAACAGCCTGGTCGTGAGGCGGCGGCAGAGGGTAGGAGTGGAAAGCAGAGTCGGGCAGTTGAGGTAGAGCAGCAGGCAGGGTGAAGGGATTGGGGTACAGTTCATGGGGACAGGGTTGGGGAAGGGCACCTCACCCTCTCCTTCCCCAAAGAACCCCGCCTCCCCTCCTGCCCCACGTGGCTGTGGGGCGCAATGGCTTCTTTTCCTCGGTGACCCCAGCTCTCGAAGCCCCCTGGTGCTCTTCCGGACTGAGTCGCACCACGCGCATGCGCGTGCCCCTCCCACGCCCTTTGGCCTCTCGGCTCCCAGATACCGAGAAAGAACAGAGGCCCAGGGGCACGTGCCAAGGGCCTGGAGTGCCCGTTATAGCCCCGCCCCTCCCAGCCTCACTTTCAGAAACCTCCCTCATTTGTCCTTAGCACTTCCCATCCACCAATTGGTTGTGAAGTTCATAAGGTCCACCCCCCTCCTAAATGCTGATTGGTTTAGACAGCTATTGGTGGTCTTTGGAGGGCAAGACGAGGCGAGGCTGGAGGGGGAAAGGGGTGCTGGTAACCCCTCTGCTCAACCAGTCCCTAGGCAGTCACATCCCTATAGAATTAGTATAGCGTTGCCTGTAATCCTAGCACCTTGGGGGGGCCCAGGTGAGAGGCTCGCTTGAGGCCAGGAGTTTGAAACCAGCCTGAGCAAGAGTGAGACTTTCTTCTCTACAAAAAATAGAAAAATTATCTGGGCGTGGTGGCGTGTGCCTGTACTCTCAGCTACTAGGGAGGCTGAGGCAGGAGGATCGTTTGAGCCCAGGAGTTTGAGGTTGCAGTGAACTATCATGAAGCCACCACACTCTAGCCTGGGTGACAAAGCAAGACCCATCTCTAAAAAAATAAACAAGCCATTCCAGGGTATTCACCATGCCCTAATAAGAAAATGATATTATGTCTTTTCTTTCGGTTTGCCCAGTCTTCCTTATCTTTCAAACCCAGCTGAGATACTACTTCTAGGAAGCCCCTAGTTCTAAGTCCTTCTCCTCCTTCTTCCCCAGAGGTCCTCTATACCTCCCTCAATCACAACTTTGACCCCTCCCCCACAGATAGTTCTGTGTCTGGATCTGTCTCCCGGAACACACTCGCACAAAGCCAGGATCTGACCCATTCATTTAATATTCATTCAGCAAGTAGTTTTTGAGCAGCCACTATGGCCCAGGTCCGTTTCAGGGAAGTGGATTGAATCAGAACAGAAACACAATAAATAAGATTCTTTGTTCACAAAGGGTAGACATTAAAGAAAATTAAATTAAAAAAACAATAAATAAGGCTCATCTCTATGTCTCAGTACTAATCTTCTATCTAAAAGGAATGAATGGAAGAGAAGGTTCAACCTGGGAGTGAGGCTACAGGTGAATGACCAGGACGTTTGGTGGGAGGCAGTGAGACACTCCATCTGGTCCCTGAAAACAGAGAGATCAGAGAAGACACTAAGGTCTGAAATTAATTTGGGGTGGGGGAGGGGCGCGGCCCTAGGTGGCCTTGGTCGTGGATGTGGGTTTCAGAGCTCAGACACACCCAAATGAAGTTGTTGGTTGGCCCGTGGGTTTATAGAGTGGAGCAGAGGCCACAGATCTGCAAGGTGATCTGCGGATGGGGCGCCAGGCTGGACCTGGGCCCTGCAGACGTCTCTAATTTCCATTCTCTTTCTGTACCTTCTCCCTTCCACACAGGTCCCATGGTGTCTTGAATGCAAAGATAATGTAGTTTAGATGTTATGCGACACACACAAAAAAACTAATGCTTTGAGTAGGGGAAGCCCACGAGCATATAGGCTCACT
Organism: Lepilemur ruficaudatus; assembly: GCA_963574885.1. NCBI lineage: Eukaryota > Metazoa > Chordata > Mammalia > Primates > Lepilemuridae > Lepilemur > Lepilemur ruficaudatus. The sequence continues at coordinate 89,541 of CAUYRT010040946.1, read as the reverse complement.
AAAGCCCTGGCACTTCAGAACTGAGCCTCTAATTTTCTTTCACATTTTGCTATCTTCCTTTTCTGTCCCCCGCGTCAGTAGAAAATGGGAGCGTCGCCTCCTAGCCAGGTGCGTAGGAGCCACCCCCTCAAGGCACCCAAGGATGGACTCGTCCACTCACTCCCCTCCCCCCACCACGTGAATGGGGCACTCCCCTCCCCAGTAGGTGGTCCCTTCCGCACATTTCTCGATCCACAGCAAGTGGTTTTTTTCCTCCCAGGAAGAGCGCTGGGTTTTCCCCGCCCACTCCCGGCTTTCCAGGTAGTTCGCCCCTTCTCCTGACGCCAGTGGGTGGTTTCTCCCTCCTCCCCGCCGCGGGTGCTGGATGGTCTGGCCTGTCCCTTTCTCCCGGGGCCGGGGTGCTCTAGCCGTCGCCGCTGCGGGTGCGTCAGTGGCCCCGGCGGGAAGCGCCGGACGAGCCCACTGCGCGGCCGCCGTGGGGGGAGGCGAGGGTTCCCAATTCCACCCCCCCTCCCAAGTGAAGGTTTTCGTCCCTGGAGAGGAGGCGGCGCCCTGGATCGGCTTTCCTCTTTCGCTGGAGTGCGCGCGTCGGACCGTCCTTTGTTGCCTGGAGGGGTAGGGGTGGGCGTGGCGGAGCACCTCCTCCTGGAGCTTTGCCGACCCCTCGCTTACCCTGCAGGAGCTGCGGCGCCAAGATGAGCGGAGAGGAGAACCCGGCCAGCAAGCCCACGCCAGTGCAGGACGTGCAGGGCGACGGGCGCTGGATGTCCCTGGTGAGCGATCCCTCCTGGGTTACTCGGGAGTCCGGGTCGGGGTGGGGGGTGCCTCAAGAGAACGGCTGATACGTGCTGCTCTCACTGCCTGATTGAGAAATTGAGGGCGGTTGGGGTGGTGCTGCCTAAGGAAGCAGGGCGGCTGGCCCAGGGGAGCGTGCGTGCCTCTGACTCCCTCTCGTGCGTCCCCGCAGCACCATCGGTTCGTGGCAGACAGCAAGGACAAGGAACCTGAAGTCGTCTTCATCGGGGACTCCTTAGTCCAGCTAATGCACCAGTGCGAGGTGAGGCCCGTCCGTCTCCTCCTGCCCCACCTAGGCCTGTGCCCTCTCTGACACATCTGGACCAGAACCCGGGCCTGGTGGGGTATGGGATACCCAAAATGGCCTCAGGTAGCCGAAAATCTCGGTGTAAGTTGTAGTTTACTATTGAAAAGGAAATGTGTGTCCTGACTTTGTCAGGCTGGATTTGTGTATATTAAGGCTTGAAATGAGACTTTCCTGCCAGACGATTGCCTTGAGGTGAGGCTCTTTATTGTTTGCTTTAAGTAGTGCACAGCCCTGTTGGGTTTGCACAAAGCTATAGTGGCTTTACACAAAGTGAAGGTCAGCCCTAATGGTGCTCCACAAAGCGGGCTCAATCATAATATCTTTCCACTAAAGGGTGTTCAAATGTAATAGCTTTCTTCAATGTAAGTTTCAGCTGTAATGGTATTGGTTCAATGCACGGCTCAAGCATACCGGGTTTCCATAAAGTGAGTCTTGCTTCCAGGAGGTTTGGTTTAAAGTGAGACTATAATAGGTTTCTATGAGGTGAGTTTCGATCGTATGGGAGTTTGGTCCAGGTGAGATTTAACTAGAATGCTTCCATAAACACACCTCTTCCATCGTGGCATTTGGTTGGCACCTGGGCAGAGGGTGGTGGTCCATGCTGACAGTGCCCTTGTGCCCATACCACTTCTGGCCCACAGATCTGGCGGGAGCTCTTCTCTCCTCTGCATGCCCTGAACTTTGGCATTGGTGGTGACAGCACACAGCACGTGCTGTGGCGGCTGGAGAATGGGGAGCTGGAACATATCCGGCCCAAGGTGAGTGAGGCTTGGGTGGGGCTCTAAATAAAGCACCTTTTGCTTGTCCCCTTACCACCGCTTCATGCCCCTCTTTCCACAGATTGTGGTGGTCTGGGTGGGCACCAACAACCATGGGCACACAGCAGAGCAGGTGACTGGCGGCATCAAGGCCATTGTGCAACTGGTGAACGAGCGGCAACCCCAGGCCCGGGTCGTGGTGTTGGTGAGAGGCCGGGAGGGTGGGAAAGAAAGAATGGCAGTGGTCTGGGACCCCCTGAGATGCAGCTACAGCTGGCACAGTCCTGGGCAACTTGGCCTTGAGTAGTGGCTTTCAGGCAAAATCTCACGTTGGAAACTTGCTGCACCCTTCAGAGCGGCTGTGGTTGAGGACACGTTCAGGGACCAGTGAACCCCTTTTGACCAAGGGACTGCTAGAGATTCTAGGGCTGTGGAAGAACTCAAAAGAACCACTCGAATAGCTAAAAGTTGTCAGGCACCCATTTTTGGGGTGAATCTAGGCTCCATCACTTAGAAATGGGACATCTAAAATAAGGGATTAGCCCTTTTATGCATGATACTTAGAAAGAAGCGGGCACCCAGAAGCTTCTTGCTGAATGGGGGCTGCGATGTGGTATTAGGAATTAACTACCTTTCCACCCTCCCCACTCTCCCATCCCTAGCATATTCTCCTGTGACTCTTGGTGTTCCTCCTCAGGGCCTGCTTCCAAGGGGCCAGCATCCCAACCCGCTTCGGGAGAAAAACCGACAGGTGAATGAGCTGGTTCGGGCCGCATTGGCTGGCCACCCTCGGGCCCACTTCCTGGATGCTGACCCTGGCTTCGTACACTCGGATGGCACCATAAGCCACCATGACATGTACGATTACCTGCATCTGAGCCGCCTGGGCTACACACCCGTCTGCCGGTCCCTGCACTCCTTGCTTCTGCGTCTGCTGGCCCAAGACCAGGGCCAAGGTGTTCCCCTGCCAGAGCCCACACCCTAAGCATCCTACTTTCCCACATTAAATTCTCCTTCCTCAGTCTCCTGTTTCCTGCTCTGTGGTCAAGCCTGCCCGGGTACCACCATCAGATCCTTGCCCTGATCTGTGATCTTGCAGTTCTGCAGGGTGGTTCTATTTCTGCCCAAGGCCAGCATCACTAATCCATCAAGGCACTTTGTTTTTTGTGGACTCAGGTGAAATTCCGTTATCACAATAGTGTGCTTCAGGCAGCTGCTACCAATCAGTATACACTAGGTGAAACCAGCTTGCCAGCACTACCCTATAGGAGCAAGTCAAGCAAGAATTCTGGGAACATAGTGACCCAACACAGTCAAGCCCACCATAAGTTGCCCCTCCAATCTCTGCATGTGCTATTCCCCTTACTGAAACTTCTGGTGCTCTGGCCCTAGCTTAGATGCCACTTCCCATAGAGGCATAGTCATCCCTCCTCACTGGGTGTGGGTATCTGTGTCTCCTCAGGTGGTCGCTGTGTCCACACGCTGAGTGGAAGGGGTGTAACCTGGGCGAGGCTCCTTCTAGTCTGCCTGCAGTACTGGCCCAGGCCACACGGTGGCAGCAGGGCTCAGGGTGGACTAGTCTTCCCACTCAGTGCTGCCTCTGGGTTAGGACTTCCAGGGCCGGGAAGGGTTGTCTCAGGCTGCCTCTGCCAACTGCATGGCTGAGAAAAGGGCAAAGTAGGTGTTGCGATTCCCTGAGCACCAGGGCTCCCAGGCTGGAGAGAGCTGCCTGGCCCACAGGGTCCCTGCCATGGGCGTGGTGGTCCTGGAATTGCTTGCCCCGCCCTGTGGAAAGCCTACCACTCCATGACAATCTGGGGACAGGACTGGCACAACCAACACCCCTTCCCATGTAGAGCAGGCAGCCACACAAGTGTGTTAAACAGCTTTAATCTCGGTCATTGCTGCTTCTCGGCACAGTAAGAAATATTGCACATGATCAACATGTTTTGTTCTGGGGATGGGGTAAGGGTAGGGGAATCACCTTCTTAGAAAGTACAACCCAAGTTGGGAGGGCAGAGGGGGTGGGGAGAGAACCCTCCCCATGCCTGTGGCAAAGTGCAGGAGCCCCCACCCCCAAACTAACCTGAGTCCAGCCCCTCTGGGGAAAAAAGGGGTGCATGAACTCCCCCCTTACTCCACAGGCGCCTCCCTGTGGCCCGAGGCCCACACCACCCTCCAGCTTGCAGCCCTTACACGAGCCATTTTGCATATAGTGAAAAGCTCTGAAGGTCACACACTCCAGTCCAGGCTATGTACAGGGGCTTGGCGGGAGACTGCCCCCGCGTCCCCTCAGCTGCCCGCCAGCACAGGGAGAGAACTGTGGGGGGAGGGGCAGATACAAAAGGAACAGGCCTCATTCCGCCCCAAACTGGAAAGGACGAAATGGCTTTGTTGGGGAGGAGGAACCATCCTGTCCCCCGATTCCTGCCACCTACACGCTGTCCATGTCCTGAGGGGGGTACTGTGAGTCCTGCGATGCTCTCAAGGTTCCCTCACCTGCCTGTGGCGGCTGTAGAGGGGCCTGGGGGTGGGGGAGAGGGCTGGGGGGCCCCCTCCCAGCCAGGCTGTCCCGGCCCTGACTCTGGGGGTGGAGGCAGTGGCGGGGCAGCCTGGGCCGTGCCAGAGTCCGAGCCAGGTGAGGTGGGGTCGGGGCCCCCAGCAGGGCTGGGAGTCGGGGCAGGGGCAGCAGCAGTGCCAGTAGGGGGCGGTCCAGGGAGAGGGGCCTCAGCTCCAGGGGGCTGCTCCGTGGGCGTGGCTGCCTGCATGATCTTCTGGCGCACCTCTCGTATCTTCAACTGTAGACAAACCTTGGAGGGGAAGATATCTGCATAGCGGGCCTGGAAGGCTGCGGTGGCCTGGGCTGGGGACAGAAAGATGGTAGGGAAGGTAGGGTGAGATGTGTAGGCCGGTCTCAGCCGAGTGACCCCAAAACTCTGGGACACACTCACCTGATGGGAAGAAGCCGTGGTCCTGGAAGAGCTGCATGACCAGGGCCCGGCGCTGGTCCAGGGTACGCCGCAGTGACGAGTATGGCACTTTCTCGTACTCCAGCTCCCCGAGCACATCCTCGGCTTCTGTTCCTGCACAGGGAACAGGGAGCACGGTCAAGGCTACGGCAGCAGCCTGGGCCTCCCTGCCACCATCTGAGTGTCCACATAAGCCCTCGCTGAAGTCAGTCTCACACACGGGTTAGAGAAGGGACCTGCCCAACGTCACATGGCAACTTTAGGGGCCTGCTGGACCCCAGAACCCACTCTCGACCTGCTGTGCTTCCTCTCAGTGACACCCAACTCACCTCTCCCACTCTCTGCCTCCCCAAGACACTACCCCATCCCTGGGGCCCCCACAGCTCTGCCCCCCACAGCACCCGCACCTGTACGGTCAAAGGTGAAGATGTCCCCCTCGCACTTGGCACTCTTCGGGGTGTTGGGCTCCGAGCTGCAGCTGGAGCGTCTCCTCATCTTGCGCTTAGGTGAGGTGGGGTCCTCGGGCGCCGAGTCCAGATCTGCTCAAACAAAAGCAGGTTCAGCAGAGGTGGCTCCAGTCTGTTCCCCCACCTACCTGCCCGGTTGCCAGGTGCTCGCCTACCAGTGGAGTTCTTCCTCTTCTTGCGATAAGAGCCTAGGATGGCCCGGGGCGAGGTGGCCAGAGACTGCAGGGTTGGGGAGGGCAGCACCTCCTCAGGCCGGAACTCAGGCAGCTCGGCAAAGCGCTCTTCGAAGTCTACCTCTGACAGGACCCTGCTGGAGAGTTGGCAGGGTCACCTCCCCCGCCTTGGCCTGCAGCCGCCCCTGCTCCCACCACCCCTCACGCTCCACCACGGCCCCAGCCCATGCTCACTTGTCCACAGAGTCAAAGGTCTTCTTCAGGGGCGGGGGCCGCACCTTCACCTTCTTGCCAGTACTAGCCGCCTCTTTGCGCTCAGGAGTGTCCCCGGCCGCCCTCCCACTGCTGCCCTCGCTGCTGCCGCTGCTGCCACCAGGGGCTGTGGCTGGAGCTGGGGCCGGGCTGGGAGGGGTGGGAGGCTCCCCACGACTCTCCAGGCCCTGCCCAGGGACACGCCAGTCTGAAGATGAGCTGGGGAATTTGCTGGCCTGGGGTGGAGACGGGCGGGGATGGAGAACACTGAGCTCAGCCTCACCGCAGCGAAGGCCAGAACAAAGGTGCATGCTCAGACAGCCCGACACGCAGAGCACTGGAGAAGACCCAGTCACAGGCTTGGGAAGGCCAAAACACGGACCTCAGATGAGTAGAGGTACAACACAGTCAGGCAGGAGGAACAGAGAGGACCCTTTAACCTGAGGGACACACGGGCATGGGGGGTGGGGGAGAAGAGGAACAGGACAAAAAAGCAAGGACAGCAGACTGAGGGGCAAAGCCAGGCACCAGCAGACGCTCACCATGGTTTCGGGGCCCTTGGTGCTGGTCCGCTCCTCAGCAGGCGGGGGCGGTGGGGGGCTGCTCCGGGCCGTGGGAGTCCAGGTCTCTGGGGGCAGTGGAGGAGCTGGTGGTGTGGGCTGCCCCTCAAGCTCAGACTCTGGGGCGGTTGGCTCGCGGACTGGGCCGGGCTCCAGAGACTGCCGGGGTGCAGGGCCAGGCCGCCCAGAGGCACCCGCCTCAAACGAGCCCACGGGAATGCTGGCGATGGCCGCCTTCACTTTCTGGGGGGCCTTTGGGCTGGGCCTCTGGGCCTTGGGGGCTACTAAGCTGTAGGTCATGGATCCTGCGGGTGGGGAGAAGAGCATTTTTTGAGCCAGGCCTGCTGGAGCCCAGGCCCTGGGTTCCCCAACTCACCCTGTCCTGCGTTGCTCTGACACCCACCTGTGGCACTGGGGAAAGGGCTAGTGGGGGCTGGGGTGGCAGTGGCCGGCGGGCCCTTGGGCAGAATGGTGGCAGCAGGTGGGGTGGTGCTGGTGGCCACAGTATAGACCAGGCTTGGAGGGGCCTGGGAAGGCTGGGCCAGGGGTGCTGAGGAGGTGGGTGCAGGGCTGCCAGGATAAAATGCTGTTATGACGGGCCCCCCGGGGGCTGCGCAGGCAGGTGGCAGCTGGGGGCTGGGCACAGGAGACACGCCCACTTGGCCAGGAGCCAGCAGAGGGGCTTGGCCTGCTGAGAGAGACAGAGCAGAGGCGGAGAACAGAGTTAGGGCCCGGCCTGCCGCAGCCCCACCCTGGGTCCCAGCGCTGCCTGCCAGGACACCCTCACCTGAGAGCAGGGGCTGAACGAAGGCGGGGCCACTGGGCCCCAGCGAGGTGAAGCCTAGAGCTACAGAGCTCGTGGGCCCGTACGAGGTGACTGTTCCAGCCTGGCTAGACGCAGGGCTGGTGCCCAGGGGCAGCGCGTGCCCGCCCGCTGACTGCACGTAGGTGATTCTGCCGCAGGGAGAGGAAACGGGGAGGAGTGAGGTGAGCTGCCCCACCCCACCCCCTTCCCTGGCCTCCCAGTGAGGGCTTGGCTGCAATTACCTGGTGGAGGAGGGCAGCAGGACTTTCTGGGGCTGCGAGGTGGGTCCAGGAAGCGTGGCCGGGCTCAGGGGCGGCACCAGGCCGCTGGGTGTGCTCACAGGCACTGGGGTCAGCTGGATGATCTGTGGGGAAGGGCACCCACAGGCTGGGGTGAGCTGTGGCCCCAGAGTGGGGCAGAGGAGGACCAAGACCTAACAGCAAGGATCTAAGCAAAAGCAGGGAACACAGAACTTGAGATCAGGACAGAATGGGAAAGATGACAGCAAGAGGAGAGGACGCAGAGAAGGAATAAGGCACACAGAACTGCAGAGACAAGAAGAGTTAGGATGCAAGGAAGAGGCAAGATGGAAACCCAGAAACAGATGGGAAAGGAGAAGACTGGAGGAAAGGTGGACACAGAACAGTGGGGTACGGAGCCAACACCCAGCGAAGGCCAGGAGAGAAAGGCGAGGCCACAACCAGGGTGCCCTCACCTTGCTGGGTGGCTGGGCACCGTTCTGTACAGGTACTGAGAAGGGCGGGCTCACCAGGGGCAGCGGCTGGCCAGCCCCTCCACCCCGCACTGACATGCTAGGGGCGGCCAGGGGCACTAGTACCTTCCCAGGCAGCAGCTGGGCTGAGCCACCCGGAGGTGGGGCCTGCACGGGAGAAACTGACTGGGCTGGAAGTTAAGAGGCAAGAAAGGAAAAGGTTACAAGGCAGCCAACCAGGCCTGCGGCCCCTCTCCTTGTGCTGCCCGGCCCAGGCCTCACCTTTAGGGGGCGGGGCGGAGGGTACGGACTGCAGGATAGGGATGCCAGGAGTGGGTGCAGTAGCGGCCAGGACCTTGCCGTTGGTGGAGGTGCCCGGCGGGAGGGTGAAACGGATGCTGGTGGTGGGTGCAGGGCCGCTGGGAGCCGCTGCTTTGGTCCCAGGGGCTGGTGCTGGGGCAGGTGCCACCTGAAGCTGCTGGGGCAGCGTGGGCAAGATGTACTGCACCTGGGTGATTCCCCCAGCCTTGCCCAGGGCACCTGGCTGCAGGATGCCCAGGGGTACTGGCCCATTGGGGCCATTCCCAGCACCTGCTCCTGAACCCGCAGTGGTCCCGCTGCCAGGGGCCCCCTGGGCAATAAACTGGACAGCAGGGGGCGCAGGGGCCCCATAGCCTGGGGTGCCCACCAGTAGGTTAGTGACGGTGGCAGGCGCTTTCCCTACAGTGCCCAGTAGGGGCCCAGCCACCAAGTGTGGGGCTGGTGAGGTGGCTGCTGCCGACTTCTTGTCCGAATACACTAAGCTGACGCCAAGCGGGGAACCCCCAGGCACCCGGGACCCAGTGCCCATTTCAGTCCTGGCACCTGCTGTGTCATTTGGAGATGCCTCAGCCCGGCCACAGGTGGGGAAGGGCTTAGAGGCGATGGGCACAGGAGTGCTGCTGACGGGCCGCACCACGTTGGTGACCATGGTGGCAGCGGGGCGGGACAAGGGAGCTGCTGGGGCCCCGTAGGCCAGTGATGGGGCTGGGGCCGAGGGCACTCTGGCTCCACTGCCCTCCTGCTCCTCCTTGTTTGGGGGCAGGACAAGTGTCTGCAGGATGCTTCCTCCTCCACTGGGAGGCGCTGCAATGACTGAAGGGCCTGGCGGCTCCAGGCCCCCCACACTTTCAGGTCTCTTGCGCCGGAAGGTGGCAGGATCCGTTGGGAGGAATCGGGTAGCCTTGGAAGGTGTTGCTGGACCCCCAGCCCCAGAGGGTGGGGGCCGTAGTGGGCCCACTGTGCTGCCCTGGCCAGACTCCTGGGCCTTGAAGGTTCCTGAGCCCAGTGAGAAGGACGTTGCTGCCGAGGCTGAGGAGGCAGGCAAAGACGAGGAGGAGGATGGGGTGGGACCATAGCCTTTACTGAAGGCTGCAGGTGGATCCGGAGGCCCTGGGGGCTCAGGGTCCAACGTTGGACGGCAGTGGGTAAAGGAGGAACGGATCACGGGTGAAAACACCTTCCGACCAAAGCCCTGGGTGGAAGAAAAAGGGAGACATCCCAGGTCAGGGAGCACAGGCACCTAAGCCTACACCCCTGCCAGCTGAAGGCCTCGATTTATCCTGGCTGTGACCCAACTCCCCATCGGGCAAGTAGCTTGACCTTTCTGGACTTTAATCTGTCCCCCTGTCAAATGAATGGGAGAAATAGACACTTCTCCTCCCTGGAGCGAGCGTGATGGGACACACCACATGCAACAAGCCCTCACCTTGTTGCCCTCTGGGTCCTCCCCAGAGCTGTCTCCACTCTCGCTGTCGGTCACCCGCTCCTTGCATTTGAGATCAATGTCAGTGGTGCTGAAGCCATCGTCAGCTGAGGGAGTGAAGGGAACAGTGTGGGCAAGCGGCTGGATATGAGGCCAGCCACCCAGGAGGAACAGTCTGGAGACTGGGCTCTGGCCTCAGCTCCGGCCAAGCAGGCAGCGAGTGCTGCCGGGGAAGGCTACTCCTCAGTCCAGGGCCACGCCCACCTGCCCAACGAAGGAGCCTAAGCACACATCTAACACTGCCTCTGGCAAACTGGTCATGCCGTGTCCTCCAGGTTTCCTGCCTGGCCAGGGACTTCCCAAGGCAGGACTGGGTTTACTCAGGAGGCCTGAAGTGAATGCATGCAATCACACACCAGTGGGGAAAAGAAGAAACGAAGGGGCCTAGGGGTCAAAGTTCTGTCCACCCTCCAAGCCTAATGCTCACCAATGACATCATCATCTCCTTCCTCCTCACAGATGACCATGCGTTCCTCATCGCTGGTCATGTCCTCACTGGCTGCGCGCTGGGAACGAGAGGCTCGGGTGGGCAACAGTGGGGGCCGCCCACTGGCTGCCAACGCACCTCCCTCACTGGGAGCTGCAAATGGGCCTGGAGCTCCATACTGGGTGGAAGGCTTTGGGCCCGAGTAGGATGCAGGGCCAGACACCATCTGCAGGACAGCGGGCAGGGAAGGTTCAGCTGGGGTGGCTTCCTCGGGCAGCCCTCCTCGCCCACCCCTGGGTGGTCTGCACCCCAGACCTGCGTCAGTTCCTGTAGTGCCTGGCTGTCTACTTCGCCGCCGTCCAGGCTGTGTACCCCACTGTGGGAGAAGGCTCGGGGCCGGGCAGAGCCAGGTCCCCCAACTGCGTGCAGCCGTTCTGCCCCACAGGAGCCGCTCCCTGGAGCCTTGGTGTCTGAGCTCAAGAGTGTCTGGGCTGCGACGGACAGGAGCTCAGAGGACACTGTAAAGTAGGGTGGGGGAGGGAGGACTGTTACAGAGTCAAAAAGACTCTCATCAGCACCAGGACTGGCTAAATGACCTACAGATATTTCTAGGTACTGGGCAGAAGGCAGCTGGAATTCCTGGGCCACTTGGTGTAAAACAGAACACCAGCTACCAGCCCAGCACCTCCTTCCCGCTGGTTCATGCCCTGTGGGGTGGCAGAAGGCAAGCCTGTTCCTTGGGGAGGGAGGTGGCCCTTCTGAGACTAAGCAAGCCTGGAGACGGCATCGCGTGGTGCTGGCTAGCTAACCATTGGCCTGTCGAGCCTCGGTGTCCTCGTTTCAGAAAGGAAATAACTGATATCCCCACCCTCACAGAGCTGCAGGGCCATCGCCATGGATCATTCCAAAAAAGTGCCCCAGAACACTGCCAGGCACACCAGACACCCTCAGTAAGTAGAAGCAGCCGATCAGGGGCGTTGTGAACTACAATGGTTTCAACTATGGTGCTGGAGGCCATCCAAGCTGGGGTTTAAATTCTGGCTCTGCCACTTGTTTATCACTTTAAGCAAGGGACTTTGCCTCTCCAAGACTCAGTTTCCTCATCTGGAAATGGGGTACGGTTTTGAGTACTAGGGCTCATATTCCCCGTGGTGCTTGGCACATAGTAAGTACTCAATAAACTGCAGTTGATGATGAGACTGCTGTCTGGAAATCTTATCTGTGTGGATCTCCCTGGTTCTCTCACATGGAACAACTGCCAGTTCCTTTCTTGGTAAGGATCATCAAATAAACGTGACAGAGCAGACAGAAGCTGCCAGGGCAGGGGGTGAGCAAGCAAAGGGGTAGCTGGCAGCTCTCAGGGAAGGAGGTGGCAGGGTGGGCAAGCCAAGGGGCTGACTAACCCCCAGGGGCAGCGGCAGTGCCCGTCTCCGACATGCTCCGCTCCCGTGTCTCCTTGTGCCCTCCTGCCAGCCCCAGGCTGGTGGGCTTGGCCTCCGAGCTGGACTTCTTTCGGTCCTTGTTGCACCACTTCCAATCTGGGTGGGCCTTGAAGTGGGCTTCCTTCACCTGGCAGGAGAGGGCAGGGCGACCCTTCACTTACCCACCCTACCAGAAGTCTGGAGGAGCTAAGAGGAGAAGGCTTTACCTGGAAGGCCAGGTCATGGTACTTCTGCTTCTCTTTGGGCCCCAGGGCGTACCACCACTCGCCCAGGATCTTGCTGACAGTCCGGTTGTCCTGGTTGGGATGCCGCTGGTGGACCAGGGCCCGGTGCCGCTTGCTGAAGATCATGAAGGCGTTCATGGGCCGTCGGATGTGGTCCTTCTCCCGCTACATTAAACACAGCCCAGAGCAGGATAGTTAGGATGTGAGAGAGAGGCTTGGGTGGCCACAGGTGAGGCCAGGGAGACAAGCCTGGGTGGCCAAAGGACAAGCAGGGGACAGGTGAAGATGAGGCACCTTGTTGGGGCTGCGTCCATCCTTTTCAGAAGAAGAGTCCCGTTCCTTCGGCAGGGCACTAAGGGACTGGGTCCGTCGTTTTCCAGGTGGCAGAGGCAACTGGATCTCAGGAGACATGATGGAGAGGAAGCTGTGGCAGGGCAACAGGGACAGTGAGGGCCATGTCTCTGGCCACCCCACCCCCCTAGTCCCAAGCCTCAGGAAACTCACGCATCATCGTGGTCACTCTCTGTCTCGCTGTCCAACCGAGGTTCTCCTGGGGGGCCGGGGGCCTCCTCCTCAGTGGTGGGAGGGGGACCCTTACCAGGTTCCACCACCCCCAAAGTGTGTGGGGGTCCGGGCCCTGGGCTCTCAGGGCATGTGGCTCCAGGGGGTCGCCCAGGGTCAGCACTCCCTGTCCCACCTGGTGGCTGTTCATGAGCAACAGCTGCTGATTCAGCAGGTTCTGTGGACAAAGAGACAAATCAGAAGGGCCACCTGGGACCCTATCCCCATGCCTTCCCACAGTCCCCCACCCCTCACCTTTGCTCTGGTTGGAGGCCACTGGGTGGCTGGCAGGTTGCTGGGCTTCACTCGGCTGCACAGAGGGGTCAGGCTGGCTGGGTGCCAGGAAGGGGACTAGGGAGTGCCAGGGGAACACGGCCACAGAGCGAGGTTCCACATTCGTCCACACTGTGGAAAGGAGCCAGGTGAGCTGTGCGGCAGGAGAACTTGGCCCTGACCCCCGACTCGAGCTCTTCCCCACCCTGAATGAGGTGGCTTCACCCCTTCTTTACACCCCCCCCAACCCCAGAGCCTCATGGGCTCGTTCATGTGATATCACTCAGGAAAAACTCCTCCCTGAAAGGTTTCTAGATTTATAAAAAAGAACACAGAAGCAGGGAAGGGAAATAGTACTCACGCCCCACTCCTCCCCCTACCAACCTCCACCAGCCCTGCCACCAGGGACCAGTCCAGAGGAATGATTTGCTCCTGCCACAAACCAGGTCACACTCAGCTGCCGTCCCATAGTCCCAAGCCCCAGGACCTCAGTTGGTCTGGGGACCCCCCACCCAAGTCATACGACATTCCCAGCACCCAAGCTGCCGACTGACACAGCCTCTCACCTTCATCTCACACTCCCTTCCCCGCTCCTGAGGCAGATGGCCTGTCTCCCCTCCCCTCCAGCCCTCTGTCCACTACCCATGGCCTGTAGGGTCTCACACAGCTACGCTGTAGGAGGGGCTTTCTCCTGGCCTTCCTCCCCAACCAGACACCACGGAGCCAGACCTGCCCCTCCCTGGCTGGGCACAGGTGGCTCCAGCAGCTCTCCCCTTTCACCCCGAAAGAGAATCTACTGCTCAGAGGCCTCCCAGCCTCCTCCCAAAAACCCTCAGCTTATCTTTAGCCCAGCGTCCAGCCTCTTGCCCAGAAAGAGGGGAGAGTGTGGTAAACTCCTCAGAAGAAAAGGCCCAGACAATGGGGCAAAAGAAAGAATTGTTACAAGTCTCTGTCCAGAAACGGCAAAAGTGCCAGGTGTTTCCTAGAGGATATGTATGGGAAGATGCTTCCTCACCAGGGGGCCAGTCCCAGGGGGCCAATCTTCAGTCCCAGGAGGTGGGTAGTAGGAGGGCGAGCCCTAGGCTGGGACCCACCCCTGGCTGGACTTCTGGGGCGGGCCTAGGCTAGGAGTGGGCTTCCCCTCTCACTGCCTGGCTCCCTGGGGGAAGTGGAACCAGCTGAGGAGAGAGGCCCTTGATTGGGGAGGACGAAGGAGGGAGGAAGGAACCGCCCTAGCCCTGGTCTCCATCATTCCAGGCCTCCCCCTGATCCAGATCAACCTGACCTGAGGTGACCTCCTGCCCAATGTCTTCAGAAGCCTGGACCAGGGGAGCTCTGTGCAAAGCACTAGCCTCGAGACCTGGTTCTGTGAGGGGCTGACAAAGGAAAAAGTAGACCTCAAGGAAACAGTGGACCGGGATCAAGAAGACAGCACTGGAAGGCACTCAAGACTATGATGACTGGGTCCCCTACCCCTGGGGCACTGCAGGCCCAAAAACCTGCTGGGCCCTCCAAACCATAAAAGCCCCCAAGGACCTGGATCTGTTCCTCTTTGCAAACATCTTTCTCATCAGGGCCGCCTCATTTTCTGGGGAGTGGGGAAGAAGGGAGCCAGCAAACAATGGAGGGCAGTCCTTTGGTCCTGCCACCTCCTGAACTCCTCCCCAGTGTGCTACCCTCCAGGTTCCCAGGTCTTTCTCTATCTCTCTCAAAGTACACCACAAACACTGCAGCCCCTCACTCTGCTCTGAGCTAACAGTGCCTCACTCACTCCCAGAGCCCTGTCCTTAGCCCCACTACTCAATCAAAGCCCCCCCCCAAGACCAGCAGGTCCCACGCTGCTCCTATTCTAACACGCTCCAAAGCCAATTACTCTGCACCCCTCGCCTCCAATTACAGCGGACCTATTCTATCCCATCACTTCAACATCACAGCTGTCCCCAGGTACTCCCCACTCTGCTACACTCCCACCTGCCGTCACTAACCACTTGGGCCGGCCGAGCTCCGTAACTTTCCCCGTCACCCCTTTACTCTGCCTCTACCGTACTATACCCCCATCACCGTTACTCCGCACTCAGCACCCCGACACCTTGACCCCTGCAGTCCCAGGGCCCAAGTGCTACTGACCGAACATGCCGAGGCCACGGGAGGCCGCGCCGGACGCGGGCATCAGGGGCCTGTGGGCCGAGTACATGGTCCGGCGCGAGGGGAGCCCGGCAGGGGCTCGCACCTCCTCAGCGGCCGACGCCGCTCCGCCCGCAGCCGGCTCCTCGGCCGTCGCCGCTTGGGCCCGGGGGGAGCGGGAGGCCGTCGCCGCATGCCCCCCCCCCTGCCGCCCCCCTCCGGCCGCCCCACGCGGGGGTCTCCGCCGGGCGCGCCTGCGCACAGCGCCGCCTGCCTCCCGCCGCCCGGGGGGCGGGGGAGGTCAGCGCTCACTGGCCCCGCCCCGCCCCCCGGCGCGCGCGGGGGCCGTCACGGGGCGCGCGGCTCGGGGGCCATCGGCGCCGCCCCCTCCCTCTCCCTCTCCCTCCTCCCTCGCCTAGTCCGGCAGGCGGGGCAGGCGGGGCGGGGCGCGGCGCGCGTGCGCGGGGGCGGCCCCCTCCCTTCCCCGTTCGCTGGCTCGCTCGCTCCCTCCCTCCCTCGCAGCTCCGGCGGGTAACGGCTCTGGCCCCGCGCGCCCCAGCTGGCGGCGCCGCCGCCCCGCCTTTCCGGGCCCGGGGCCCGCGGCTCAGCGCCGGGTCGACCTCCGGCCCCGGGCAGGCAGACGGACCAGCGTGCGTGCGTCCGTGCGCTCCAAGCGAGCCCCGCGCCGAACCACCGCCGCCTCCCCGCCCCGCCACTACTACGCGCTCCCCTCCCCCCGCCGCGCCTCCCCCCGCCCCTTCCCCGCTTCCCCCGCGGCCTTCCGCGCAAGCCCGGCCCCCCGCGCGTGAGCCCATTGGCTGCCGCCGCCGCGCGCGGGTCAGGCCCCGCCGCGCCCGCCCCCATTGGCCGCCCCGGGGGAACGTCAGTCATATGCAAATAAGGACAGGGCGGGGCAGGCCCCGGTTGGCCTCAAGCCGGCCGGGGGCGGGACCGCGGTAGGAGGGTGGCAGGGAGGGCGCACTGCAGTAAAGGCACCGAGCCAGGGGGGCGGTCCGGGGCGCCGCTCTGCGGAGGCCCTGGGGTTGTGCGTGGCGTTGTGTGTCCAGTCCGTGCGAGGAACACGCTCACGCGCGGCTCGGCCCGCTTCTCGCACGCCTGCCCGGGCGTGCCTGGCCCTGCTGGACTGGCAAACTGCGCGCATGGTTGGACGAGCCATCCCTGAGCCCTTCCCAACTCTCTCTCTCTCACACACACACACACACTCACGCGCGCGCGCGCGCTCTCTCTCTCTCTCCTCACGGGCATACTTTCGTGCCACACCCATTATCTTTTACACACCCCACGGACACATACGCCCTCCGTCTTACACCCACACTGTCACACACAAAGTCACACCTCACACACCTGCTCACATAGATATTACTACCTAACACACTCAGAGTCCATCACTCCCACCCACGGTCGTGCACGCTCACTCACCCATCCTGTTTACATCACCCATTTCATCCATGCCCTGTCATACATGCTTCACCAACATGTATCCTCATCACACTCCCACCAGCCCACATGAATCATACAGACAACATACCAAACAGGCTCAGCACAGCCACTGCTTGGCCACTACACACACTCCACATCCCTCCCACACAACCACACAGTCTTCCATCTTTACACACTCTCATACTGCCATCCGCCATCCTAGCCCTCACAATGCACCCGTAATCCCCAACACACATTAACTCTCACAGACACCATCATACTGACCCCACACTGTATATATAAACTTACCCTCAGGGGCACTAATTATGTCACTGCCCAGGCCCATCAGGTAGGTGTACTACAGCCTCAGCTACCCAGCCTGACACTCCTCTGCCACTCAGGAACCCCTATCTAGCAGGCACCACCATGGCTGGACCCGACCAACACCCTAGGCTGGGAGCCACTCCCTACCCCCCCCAAAAAAAAGCCAGGAAGAAAGGAAACTAACACTTACTGGGGCTGCTGTGTGCTGGGAGCTTGTATGTATTATCTGGTTCATTGAATCCTCACAGCCACCTAGGGAGGTATGCTTTATTACACCCATTGTTCAGGTGAGAAAATGAGCCTCAGAAATTGAATAAATTGTGCAAGATCATGCAACCAGGATGTATCAGCCCAGTGCTCCAACTCAAGTCCATTACTCAAGACTTAACTTCAGGACGGACACAGGGAATTCCAAACAGAGTCCCAGGAATATAGTCAGACAATGATACAGAGAATGGTGAACTACAGAAAGGTGAGCGGGCACACACGGAGACACAGGCAAAGGTCGGGGCCCACCAGGCAGAGATGCATAGGCCTTAGATCACACCCAAGAGGGGGCCTGGGGCATAGCCAGTAGAGGCAGAGGCCTGGAGTCACACTTGGGCAGGTAAAGGTTGCAGAGGCTCAGGAGGACCAAGACTGGGCTCCTACACATGTTGGGTCATCCGCAAGAGCAGACAAACCCTTTTCCCAGCCTGCCCCATCCACTCACAGAGCCGAAGGCATGGACAGGGGCAAAAACTGTAACTAGAGCCCAGAGGGGAAGGGTAGGTCTGTAGCCCTCTGACCTCCAGAGACTACAGGGCCAGACACTTGGCTGTGAGCCTGGAGGGGCTACCAGAGGGACTATTAGGTAACTGCCCCCTCCTCTCTATGTAGCCCCAGACTCAGACCCTCCATTACCTCACTGCCCCAGGGACTGCAATGTGAGGCAGGAATTGAGGCTGAAATCAATGTGGCCCACTATCTCCCCACCACTGCCCCCTCCTCTCCCCACCGGTGAGTGAGTCACCTACTGGCAAGTTAACCCCTTCCCCGCTGCAATGCAGCTGAAGGACAGAGCTCACAGGAGCTCTGCCCCCCACTCCCTCACTTCTGTTGGGTGAGAAGAAGAGCCAGGCATGGCACAACAGGGAAAGAGGGCCCCACACATCTGGGAGGGTTGCACATCTGGTAGGAGACAGTGCCCATGGAGGAGGGATGGGAAGAGGCCCCTTTCGGGGCAGGGTACAACCAAGTGGGGGCCCAGCCTGGCAGGGAGGGGCACAACCAAGTGGGGGCCCAGCCTGGCAGGGAGGGGCAGGAATCTGGGCGGGAAGGGCCCCCCTGCCCTGGGCTCTGGGCCAGCCCTATACTTAGCTTCTATTGTTCAGGGTGGAGGAACCCTGGGTGGGGGTGGATTAGGAGCAGAGAGGAGGGAGCAGGTCCTATCCCTAGACAGCTCCCTCTCTCCTGCCATCCCAAACCCTAACTCGGGCCCCCCTAGTTAGAAAAAGCTGGGAGGGTTCCACAAACTAGGGCCCCAGCCCTGTCTGGGGGGTACAAAGCCATCTTTCACTTGGAGGCAGGTACTGGGCAGGACTGTGATGGCAGCCACCTCCACACTAACCCCTAACCAATTCCACAAAAGGTTTACCCTTAAAGAGCCCCCACTATACCACCACACCCCAGCTGGTCTGAGGACAAGGAGCCCAGATGCAGACACCAACAGCCACCTGGAAGGCACAGGCAGGGGCTTGCCCAGAGGCCTGGGGCGAGCAGCCAGGGATGCTGACAGACTGAGGGACAGGCAGAGGCTCTGAACTCACGGGCCACATTTATTGAGCCCGTGAGGCACCGCACCCCTTGCTGGCTCCCCACCCTGCTCTCTAAGCCCGGGTCCCCGCCTCAGCTCACCACCCGGTGTCCCCAGCTCCCCTCACCCGCTCTCCACATACACACCCACCCACCCACCCTAGGCGTCGGTGACGGCCAGGGTTGCCTGGGGAACGAGCCCAGGATTGGGCTGGCGCAGCTCCGCAGGGATGGGGGGCTAAAAATAGCGCTGGGGTGAGTCAGTGTGAGCAGGGCTGGGGTAGGCAGGGGGACCAGGAGGGAAAAAGAGATAGGGGAGGTGTGGGGGAGGGTCCCCTGGGATTGGGAGATGGGCGGGATGCAGGATTGGGAGTGGGGAGGGGTGGGGGACGGGGTGTACAGGCGGCGAGGCTGGGAGGGCTGGTCGGCGCGGGCTGAGGGAGGCGCCACTGCCCGGGCAGAGGAGGGGGCGCCGCCCAGCTTTCCCCTCCCATCCCCGCGCTCACGAGATTTTCCACTCGCCGCCTGGCCCCCAGCCAAACCCCGGCAGGCCCTACAAAGCCTCTTTGTGCTGGGACGGCGGGCGGGTGCCCGGCCGGCCTGACACCCACGCGGGCCGCGGTGGGGCGCGGGCCAGCTGGCACCCGAGCTGTCTGCGGGGGGCGGGGGGGGCGCCTCCACCTACCCCGAGAACACGGCCGCGCAGGGGTTAATTTGCGCAGGACCAGGGAAGAGCTGGCCTCGGCCAATCGGCGGCCGTCGGGCGCGATGGCAGCCAATAGGAAGAACGGAGGCCCGACGCTGGGGGGCCTACTCCCAGGGGCGCGCTGGAACCCGCACCCCTAGGTGCCAGCGGGGGCTGGGCGCCGCCCTTCTTGGGTGTCGTCGGGGCCTACATAGCTCCTGGTGCATCCAGCTTCCCCAACTACTGCTCAGAACGGGGTAGCATCTTGCAGTCTGCAAGCGACACGGTCAGGATTTGAACCCAAGCCTGCCAGGCTCCATAATCAGCTTTTCCACCGAAATGGGGAGACAGGGGTTCCCTGTTCAGGCCCGCGTGGGAAGCGGGAACAGGGGAAAGGTGGGGGCAGAGGAGGCAGCGCGGCGGGCTAGGGTCCAGCCGCCTGCGGTGTAGCCGCTGCCGCCGGTGGTAATGGGAGCCAGACGCCGTCGCCGCCGCTAATGCGCCTCCCTCCCGGCCACTAATGGAGCCATTAATGCCCGGGCGCCGGGGGCTCCGGGACGCGCCTCCCCCTGCCGCGCATGCGCGCACCGGCCTCCCCGCCGCCGGCCACCAGGAGGCAGCCTGACCCCTCACAGCGCCAGTGCGGCCGGTTGCCAAGCTGTGGGGACTAGGGTCTATTCCACGAAGTCACCAAGACTCACCCCTGCATCCTCACAAGCTCTCCCTCTCTCGGCCTTCCCCCCCGAAAGCCATCCTCATCTTCCCACCCTAGGCCTCTTTCCCCCTCCAGGGCAGTCTCCAGGAGGCTTTGATACCTAGATCCAACCTTTTTCCTTCACCTGCTCTAAATAAACACTTTCTTGGCTCTTTACGGGCCCCAGAGCAGAGCCCCAGCCGCTCAGCCTGGCATTCAAACTGGGCCTGGACTCGTGTCAGCTCCAGGCTCCACTAGCCACTCAGAGTGTATGCACTTCCACTCCTCCTGGCCTTTGCTTATGCAGCTGCCTCTGCCTGGGGTGCCCTTTCCTTTCTTTCACTGCTCTGAAATCTACTTATTCCTCATACTTCAGCTCCAACATCACCTCTAATGAGAAGCCTACTTGAACCTCCCTCATCGAGCCCCCCTGAGCCACTGAGTTGTCCCTGTCCCCTGGCTTCCCCAGACTAGGTATCTCCCTCTGCTCCTCTTTGCCTGTGCAACCTGCATCCACATCTGCCTCCCCCACCCACTTGCCCCAAGACTGTTCAGCCCTGGCCCCAGCAGAGGGATGAGGAGGGAGCTGACTTCTGGTGGTGGAGATGGGGCTCACTGTTTGAGACAAAATGGAAATTATGCTGGATAGAACCTGGATTTGGGAGTCAAGAGACCCAGGCTCAGCCCCCTTGACCTCTCTCTGGGCCTTATTTTCCCCACCTGCCCAAGTGTACTTGGTGGGTAGTGCCTGGTCTTTGAAGCCCTACCCATTGGGGTGGACTACATCCAGGACTCTGTCCAATGGAGCTGGCACCAAATGTGTCTCTGGAAAGGCAGGGCGTAGGGGGAGGTAGAGTGATCTGGGTCATGCCCTCTAGCAGGTGGATGGGCAGAGGAGCTACTTTCCTGCCGCCCCCTACAGCCGGATCTCGTAGCTTGGCCCATACAGCCCCCGCTTTCCTGCCTGTCTGGGGAACAGGTGCTTGGATGGTGGATGGGGCTGCAAGTTGGATCCCAAATCTTCTCAGCAGCTTTCAGGGACAGCAGTAGGCAACTAATTTGTCAAGGAGCAAGAGGGGGCTCCCAGGCCTGGACAATCTCCCAATACTCCCCAAGAAGGGAGTAGGGGACCTAGTGCTTAGCAACTGCTCACTGACTTAAAATATCAGAACCCCTGATGTGCATAGGGTGGAAGTGGAAGGCTGGGATGGGGGCAGCCAGTCTATCTAAAGAGTGGGAGAGGGAGGGCCAGGGGAGAGGCCAGAGCTGGCCCAGAGACACAGGATCCCAAGACTGGGAGCCAAAACAGAAAGAGGATGGGGCTGAAAGCTCAGAAAAGGACTGACATCCAGGGAGGAAAGAACCCAGAAAGTTACAGAGAGCCAGACTCAGAGAGACAGACAGATGGACAGAGATCCAGAGAGAGACACATAGACAGACCCAGAAGTAGAAACCAGAGAGAGACACGGGAACCCAAGAGTAAGACAGGTAGACCTACAGTGGCTCAAAGAACGATAGACCATCACACAGAGGCCCAGGAGAAGGGGTAATGCCTGTCAATAAGGGGAAGCCGGACAGGAAGCTGGGAACTGGGAGGGAGGCCATGCCAGGAATGGGGGCTAAGACATCTGGCCTCCGGGACTGGGGCTACAGGCTCTCTGGCGGGTTCCTTTCCTGGGAAGCAGGCGGGAAGAGTCAGAGGGAGGTGGCAACAGCAGCTGGCTGGCCATGCCATGCGCAGAATGTGGAGAATGCCGGCCGCCTGCCCCAGCAAGTCCCCCAGCGGAAGCAAATGCCTGGCTGGGGGCAGGAGCAGGCAGGCTGCCCTGGGCCGCCCCCTCACACCTGCTGCCCTCTGATGGGGGGTCAGTCCCTGGCATGGGCCAGCAGAAGGGACCAGGACTGTGGCCTCTGCATGCCACTGGACATGGTCTGCCCTATCTGGGCTTTAGAGGGAGAAGGCCCCAAGGTACTTGCCTCCCAAGGGCTTTGGGAGGCCTCTGGGAGAAGAATGAAAGGGCTGGCTGTTTGGGAACCTGAACACAGCCTGGACACCTCAGCATGGGTGTTGTCAGGGAGGCGCTGCTCAGAAATGCCAGGACAAGCACTGGGCAAGTTCTGACGACCAGGTGGCCTCCAGCAAGGGGCCTCCCTTCCCTGAACTTTAGTTCTACCCCTGGGTAACAGGGCTGGTAATCATAGCTTCACAGCATTAGGCAGATTTGATTAAATGGCCCCAAGCCTGGGGCTGGGCACATGGTATATGATCAGTAAAGATTGGTTATTATTATTGTTATCATTTTTTTTTTGAGACAGTGTCTTGCTCTGTCACTCAGGCTAGAGTACAGTGACATCATCACATCTCATTGCAACCTCAAACTCCTGACCTCAAGCAATCCTCCTGCCTTGGCCTCCCAGAGTGCTGGGATTACAGGCGTGAGCCACCGCACCTAGCTTGTTATCATTATTATTATTAAGAGTACTTAAGGGCCTGGGATCTGGAGCCAGACAACCTGAGTTCAAATCCTGGTGCTCTCTCTTCCTAGCTGGGGGACCCTGGGCAAGTCACATCCTCTCTGGCTGCACTTTCCTCCTCGGTCAAATGGAACTAATAATCGTACCGACCTCCTGGAGCACTGAGAGGAGTCAGTGAGCGAACACTCAGCAGGACGCACTGAAGTGTGCAGGCACAGGCGTGACCAGTGCTCAGTTATCACCACTGTAACTTTTAGTAGTGACGGTCCTGCAATCTGGGGAGGCCCAGTCCTGCCCTTCTCTGGCTGGATGAGACTCTCCTTTCTTCATCTGGAAAATGGTGGCAAGAACCCCTGCTGGGCCTGCCCTGGTAGACTTGAGTGTCACCTGCACCTGTGCCATCCCTCCCCCCATAGCATCACTGGGGGTCACATGAGACAATGCTATAGGGGCAATGTTGGGGACTATGGGCACATAGCTGATGGGTTGGGGCTGGTTAGAGACCCTGTGTTTAGTTTCTTTATCAGTCTAAGGACAGAAATCCTGCTGTGCCTACCTCTGTGAAATGTTGCTCATATCACCTATAACAAATGTAAAAACTGTTGGGGGCAAGGTATAACACACAGCTCACAACCTCGGTGCTGTATATGAGCATAAGGGGCAGCATAGCCCCCGTGTCCCTGCGCCCTGGCTCTGGGGACAGGCCTGGGCTGGGGCTCCTTCCTGATTTCACCCCTGCCCCAGCCCAAGCCACAGTGGCTCCTACTTCCATCCACACCCCTGCCTCCTTCCTCCCTGGTCTCCCTGCCTCTGGTCTCAGGGACTCAAACCCGCCCTCTATGCGCAGCTGTAGTTGTATCTGCTCAAAACCTTAAGTTCACAAGCCAGGTCTCTGATCTGACCCTCGCTCACCAATCCAGCTGTGTATCCCAACACTCACTAAGTGTCAAGAGCCCTTGACTTTGAAGATTCAACATCCTGCTTTTGCCTCAGGCCTTTGCACAAACTCTTCCCTCTGCCTAAAAGTCCTTTCTGCCTGCTTTGCCGGGTTCATTTGTCAAACCCTTCAGGTCTCAGTTCACATGCCCCTAGCCCTGCTTCCAGGAAGCCCTCCCTGACTTCTCGAGCTGGATCAGTGTCTTCTCTGGGCTCCCACAGCCTCCTGAGCTTCCCCTACCCCATCCCTGACCACTCTGGACTGTCACTGTCTGGGAATGGGTCAGTCTACTCCAGGGACGATGAGGCCAATGAGGGCAGGACTGGGTCCTCAGCACCATGCAGCACAGGACTAGGCACGGAGCGGCCCTGAGTAAAGAGTGGATTAACAAACAAGTAAATAAGAAAAAGATGCTAAGCAAGGGGCTGCTGATGGGTCTGTCACCTTCTCTGTGAGTCGCTCTTACGAGGCCCAGCCTGGCCTCAGTCCCTGGTTCTCTGGCACCATCTCAGAAATGCCACCCTCCCCACCCCCAGCCTCAGCCCTCCAGCCACACTGGACTTCCCTCTTCCCTCCTAGGCTGCTCCTCCTGCTCCAAGCCTTCCCATCGCCCTCCTCCCAGGAGGCTCTTCTCCCCACGTCACTGGTTCCAACTCATCTTTCAACCCTTGGCTTACACACCCTGTCCCGAGGGCAGCCAGACTAGATTCACGCCTGGAAGAGAGCCCAGCACACCCCTGGCTCCCGCCACGGCAGTGACCACACCTGTGATGTTTACTGGGCGCAATGGTGAAGATGAGGGCCCCAGTCCTAGTCCTGTCACTTCCTGGTGAAGGACATGTTAGACAGAGCCTCAGTCTTACCATCTGTAATCCCGCACAATGGCCGAGTGGTCAGGAGCCAGTCTGCCTGGGTTTGAGGGCTGGCGCTGGGATTAACTAGCCATGCTACCTTGGGCAAGTTATGAACCTGGCCTCAGTTTCCTCTAAACAAGCATGATCATAGCACTCCTCCCCCATGAGGGTCGCTGTGAAGACAAAATGAGTTAATATTTGGAAAGGGTTTAGAAGAGGGGGTGTGTGGTGAGTGCTATATTATGGGGTGGGTATGAAAATTCACCAAGGTAACCTACATGCATTGCTTATCACGGTGATGCCCCTGCCCAGTCCCCCAAGACGTGGAAGCTGTCACCACAATTATCATTCTCTGTTACCCCATCAGCTCCACGGAGACCTGACTCTGTGCTCAGTACAGATTTGTGGATTGACGGACCCCTTGAGAGCGCATTCTCCAACAGGAGCCCTCTGCAAACAGTGCATGGAGCCTTAAAAGTCCAGTCCCTGGCCTGACATGTGAATTCCCACTGCAACATGTGTGCAGAGAGGAGGCCAGCCTCCCCTTGATCCCTTCATGAGGTGGGGAGCTCACTTCTCGAAAGCCCAGCTTGCAAGAGCCCCCGTTTGAAGTAAGCAGTCACGCAGCCCATCCGAAACCTCTTACCTGTTCCAGGCCGGCCCATGATGACTTCCTTCTTGGGGGCAGGATGGCTGGTGTAGCTGCTGGGCACCAGGACAGGCAACAGGGCAGCAGGTGAGGGGTGGAAGGCCACGGGCTGGAAGGGTGAAGAAGCCAGGCCAAAGGTGGGCATCGGCTGGGCCACAGCAGTCGGTGCGGCTGGAGGCACAGTGATGGGCACGGGGGCCGGCAGAGGTGGGGGCAGGCCAGGCTTCCCACTGGCTACCCCGGCGGGTACCGGGGTCTCACGGCAGCCCCGCCCAGGTCCCCCGGCCCGTGCCTCACCGGAAGTGCCCACCTCTCCAGGGAATTTGGAGGGCAGTGGCACATCAGGGTTGCGGACAATGACGGGTGAGTCCCGCTGCACGGCAGGCACCCTGCGCACGGAGGGCCCTGGATCTGAGGTCAGGCCAGCAGGTGGAGGCAACAACAGCAATGGTGAGGGCTGGCGGGAGCGAGAGAAGGGCACGGCAGGTGACACAGCCCGGAAGCCAGCCGGTGTGGAAGGTGTAGGAGTGTGGGACACCGAGTCCACACCAGAGTCTAAGCTGTCGCTCTTGGGGAAGTCTGGGGCGGCTCCTCCACCCCCTGCGCCAGGGGCCCCCAAGGCCCCTGGGTGCGGCAACAGCTCTGTCTTCCGCCGCCCAGGGCTGATGGGCACGGTAAAGGTCAGGTTGGTCTGGAAGGTGGGTAGGATGCCGGAGGAATGGCGCTCTCGGGGGGCAGGTGGCGGTGGGTGGGCACCCAGGTCTGGTGGCGTCAGCACACCTGCCTTAGGGGTGCTGGCGCTCAGGTGGCGACTGCGAACAGCAGTGCGCTGGATGACGGGCGAGGCATTGATGGGACTGAAATTGGCAGGGCGGAAGCCGAAGAGTGGCGAGGGTGAGGGCGACGGGGCTGGCGAGAAGGGCGACTGCGTAGAGACGGGTGAGAAGGAGGGTGTGCCCGAGCGAGAGCTGCCCAATGACACCAACATCACGGCCGCCTCACATTCGTCAAACTCAAAGCGTGACAAGTCAGCAGGGGCCACCAGACGTGGCCGAGAGTCTCCACGGGCTGCCACGCTGCTGGCTTCGCTGTCCCGAGATGTCTCATCACCCCAGTCGAACTCGGTGCTGCCCTCTCGGGCTGCCACGCCAGCCGGCCGCCCCGCCCCGCCAGGCCCACTGTCTGCCAGGCCCTCCATCTCTTTGGTTCGCATGGACAGGTGGCGCGAGCAGTAGCCTCGCCGCTGTGACTCCTTCATGCACCCATCTCGCGAGCACAGCCGTCGCCATTGCTTGCCGTTGAACTTCTTTCGGATTCCATTGGGTGTGCAGACCACGTCGCCCTTCTTGTACTTCTGCTGCGCGGCTGTCAGAGGCGTGCGGGCCCGGGCTGCCGGTGCGGCCCCCTTATCCAGTGACGCCACACTGCTGCTCCGGCTGCCGCCCTGGCTCCCTTCCTGGCAGGGCGAGGGCTGCTCACCAGGGCGGCCGGGACCCGCAAAGGCTGGAGACTTGGGTGGTGGCGACAGGAGCTGGGGTGGGGGCAGTGGGAGCAGGGCCGGGGTGCCCAGGGCTGCTGGGTGCTTCTCCTCGCCCTCCTCGCAGTGAGTGCCTAGGTTGCCACCAAAGCTGATCTTGGAAACCTCAGCATCCTCAGGCTGCTTGGGGTCCAGGGCAGCAGGGCAGGGTGGCAGGGTGGCCCCAGGCTCAGCCTGCTCTTCCTCAGGGCCTATGGGGGGCTTCCTCAGCAGGGTCTCAGGTTCCCAGGGGGGCCGCAGCAGGCGCAGACTGGAGCGGGCCACCCACACGGCCTCCTCGGGCTCGTGGTGCAGTGGCTGCGGGGGCTGTGGGAGGGTGCCCGGTGGGCCTGGCTGGGAGCTGGGGCCAGGGCTGAGACGGATCTTGTAGGCAGCTGGCTTGGTGGCCACCTCCACCACGACACCCTCCCGGTAGGCAGCCACACCGGGCTCCACACAGGTACAGACGGCTGTGCCCACCACCAGCGCGCCTGGCGGTGGCGTGGCATCCAAAACCACATCCACACCACTGCCAGGCACCCCCTCATAGAAAGTCAGGGCCCGGTCACCAGGGAACTGCACACCCAGGTCCTGGCTTCGGCGCACCTGGCGCACTACAGCTGGCAGGAAGAGTCCATCACCACGCCGAGCCAGCACCCGCTGGGACCGCAGCTGCCGTAGGTCGTAGCCACCACTGGTGCCACTGGAGGGCCAGGGGCCTGGACCACAAGCCTCAGCTGGCTCGTCCTCCAGGTCTGCTGAGTGCTCACTGGCTGTGTCAGTGGAGGAAGAGCGAGTGGAGGTGGGTGGCCGTGGAGGCACACCCAGGGCACTGGCCTCCTCGGGGGTCCGCACCCGCTCTTCAGGGGCCCCAGCCATGCCACCGCCGCCAGCCCCATGTTCCTCTACATACTTCTTCTTGGGTGCTCGAGACTTGAACGTGGCTGTCTTGCGGCTGAGTGAAGGCTCCCATCGGCCTGCCTCCAAGTCTCCCTTGGGGTCCTCGGCTGGGCCTGAGGCCGGGTCGCCAGGGTGCAGCTCCGGGGGAAGCCCCTCAGCCCCAGGGCCCTGCTCAGCCTCCTCCTCCTCAGCCTCCTCTGCTTCTTCTGGCCCAGGCTGCTGCTGCTGTTGCTGGACCTCATCTTCATCCTCCTCTGGCTTGTCACCTTCTCCAGTCCCTCGCCGCCTCAGAGCCTTGGCCCTTGTGGCTGGTGGGGACTTGCTACCACTGCCAGGACCTGAAAGGCCAGTGCATGCTGAGTGCTTCTTCATTGGCTTCATCTTTTGTCCTGCCAGGTGGGAGAGCAGACAGGATGATCGGGAGCAACTCAGGAAACCCCGCAGACAGTGTCCCCTAAGACTTCCCACCTACTGAGTCTACTGCCTCAGTTCGGTGATCCCCAAGGCCTCCTCCCCAGCCGCCTCCAACGCATGTGGGCCCCTGGCCAGCACCCAGACACAGACTAGCACCCGAGTCCCCTGAGCATACACACTCTGGCTCCGTGGGGAACACTCACATACACCTGCTCTCTCAGCAGAGGACAGGATGCACATGCTCTGAATGCACAAGGGGAAGAGAGAAGCACTAACAGTTCACACCTAGGGAGCACTCCCTTTGTCCTGAGCCCTATGCTAAGCCTGCCTTTATTAACCCATTTCATCCTCACAACAGCCCTAATAGGCAGGTGCTACTAGTAGCCTCATTTTACACTTGACGAAACCAAGGCACAGAGAGATTAAGCAACTGGTCCAAGATCATCCAGCTAGGAAATGGCAGAGCTAGGGGCTGAACCCAGGCAATCTGGCTCCAGAGTCCGTGCTCCTGACCATTTCAGTGTGCCGCCTGTCACACGATCCAGAGGGCACACTTATGCCGTCACCATCCAGAGGGTTCACACACTCAGATGCACACACATGCACAAGCACCAAGTCACAGAAAAGGAGGTGATTGGGCTGTGATATGAGCTTCTTTCCACCCCCCCCCACTTTCCCTCCACCCCTCTGGGCGGCCTGGCATGGCTAGGCATTATGGGAAGGAGTGGGCAGCTGAGAGTCCCAAGGGATGACTGCCCACTTTGCTTTGCACCCCAGGCCTGCCAGGTACAGCCATCTCCCCAGATCCTGGCAGGGAGCAGGCAGGGGCATGTCTGGGGCAATAGCTCATACCCGGTGCTGCCACGGGGCCATGCATGAGCACACACACGCACACAAACACGCACGCGCGTGCACACACACACACACACAGGCACACGTCATCACACAGTGGGACACAGAGCTGCACCCCAGGGTTTCTCTGTCACACTGGATGAGAGCCTGCCCCTCCCCCCACAGCACCCAGCGTGATACCCACAAGCCCAGCCCCCCCTTCTGGCCTGCATGCATCCCCGCCCTGCCTGGGCTGGCTCTGGCAGGGTAGCTGAGTTGGCTGGCCCCCCCAGGCCCCCAAATATATCCTCCAACTCCAAGTGGGGATAAGTGGGATAAGGTCAAAGAAAGCAGGACAAGCCCAACAGGCCAACCTCACCCACTTCCTGAACAGTCATTACTGCCCGCCCCCTTTCAAGCTGCCCTGAGAAAAGAAAAGGGGAAAAAAACTTTACTCTCAAGTGACTAAGAGAATGTAAGAGGCCAAAAGGGGGCTTCTAGGAGAGTTGGGGGACCCAGGACCATAAGTCAAATACAATAAGAGGTACCCCTGACTCAGTCTTCAGGCTCCCCGGGGACCCCTGACCTCATGCTCTCCCACTTGGGGCCTGCTCCTCCTGTGGACCCTGCAGTTCCAGGCTTGCCCCTTCTTTGGCCAATCATGGGGTCCTCATAAGCAGAGCCTGGAGGGTCCCGGGCGGGCACTGAAGTATCCAGGAGTTGGGCAGCCATCACCACCTTCTCCCCACTGACCTGCTGGGCCACGGTCTTGGGGACTGAGATCTGGCCCCAGTCCTGCCCAAACACAAACCTTAGCATACCCCACCCAGGGCCTACAACCATACCGCCTGGCACCCCTAGACTCTGCTGCCTGGTGCAGCCCCTCTTCACCCCAGAAACCCAGCCTCATTCTTTCCCCTGGGGCCTACTCTCTTCCTGTCCACCCGGCTCTGGATAACTCCCACCCAAGGCCCTGTGGGCCCTCACCTCTCTCAAAATCTGAGCAGTAACTCCTGAAGCCCAGGCCAGCCCAGGCCTTCTTTGGGGTCTCCTGCTCTCTGCTACCATCCGCCCTCCTGGCACCAGCTTCTCTGCCACTCTCTCTCCCATCCTGTAATCACCTCTCCCTCTGCCTCTCTCCTCACAGGCCCTAAGGCCCCCTCCTCTGTCACCCCCTGCTTGTCACCCGAATTTATCTCTTTCACCTATTCCTCCCAGTCACTCTCCTGTCAGCCATCTCTCCGGACCTGTCACCTCTCCTCATCACCTCTCCTTGTCACCCCCTCCAACTCTGTCCCCTCCCTCTCTCCCTGTCACCCTGATAGAGTCCTGTCACCCCTCCATTCCTGTTACCTGTTCTCTGCCCACCACCCCCTCCCCAAGTCACCCCTTTTCTGTCAACCCATCTCCACTTCCTCCACTCCCTCTCCCCTTCCCACCATTCCGCCCACCCCTTTTCCCCTGTACCCCCTTCCCGTCCCTGCCACCTGTCCTCTCTCGGCCCCCAGTCCCCCGGACCCCCACTTCCCGTGTCAGCCCTGGCCCCGCCCCTCACCTGGGGCTCGGCGGGGTTTCGGGGCGGGGGGCCGTGGCCCCGGCTCAGTCCGGTCCGGTCCCTCCCCGCCCCCCCTCCGTCTCTCCCTCTCGATTCTCCCTTTTTTTTTTACTCCAACACACAAAATGGTGAATGGACCTGCAACAGCTGGAGCAGCTAGCCAATCAGCGGCCACAACCCCGCTGACCGGCGCCAGCCTACGCCAATAGATACCCGAAGCCTGGTCGGCTCCTCCTCTAGACAACGAGCGACGCTCGCAGCGACCAATCGCGTACATCCGGCAGCGCTAGGGGGAGGGGCCAAAGTCCAAGACCGGCCTCCCTCCGGGACCGACACCAACCTAAACCTACGACCGCCTGATCTGCCTAGAGCCCTGCCCTACAACAAGTGACGGACACCAGCCTTGACCAATTACAGGCCGTCTTAGTGCCGAATGACAAATACAGTACCCAGTCGCCATGCACTCTAAGCCGGAACCCAGCCTCTGTGAGGGACAGTAGCCAATGAAATGGAAGAAGGAGGGGCTAAGGGAAGGATTCTCCAATGAGCGTGCTTGGAAGGCGTGGCCCAAGGGTTTGTTGACCGGCTAGTCGCAATTCCTGCTGGGAATAGTAGTTTTCTCACGTCTTTGACCCATAGCCCACAGTACAAGGCAGACTACAACTCCCATGTGACAGAGTGCCTGGAGAACCAAAGAACCCCGGCGAGGAGAAAAAGTCGAAAAGGGCAGTTCATCGTGAGTCTCACTGGACACAAGGAGTATCTTAGACCCAGGGCCCCAACTCACCCGGATTCCTGGCTCTGGCGTCGCCGGTGGCTCCTCTCAGTGGCGGCGGTAGCGGCACGAGGGGGAGGTGCGAGGAGCAGCCAACCGCCACCCGCGAGCCCCGCAGCCAATCAGCAGCGGCCGGGGCGGTGCAATGACCTCACCGGTTCTACTCTCTTACCCCTCCCCCACGTGGTTGTTGCTGCCGGTAGCCGGAGTAGGGAAGTTTGGGGTGGGGGGAAGGGAGGAGAACCAGTGATGTCACCTTTCCACCGCTTGATTGGTTATCGGGTGGCCGTGAGTACGACCAATCGACGGTCTCGAAAAGTCTGGCGCGGCCCCGCGGAAAGCCCTGTTGCCACCGGGAGGGGAGAGAACGCGCTTGTGGGGTGGCGCGCGCTGCAGTGTAGGCAACGCGCGCGGCCTGGGGCTTGGGGACCCTGGGGACAAGTCACCTCTTCCAAGAGTTTGACATTTAGGACAGCGCAGTTTTCTGAAAGCCTCCCGGAGGCGCTGGGGGGAGGCACGAGATGGGGAAATGCAGCGCGTCATGGGGGCTTCACGATGCATTCCGTGGAGAGCTACACTTTGTGGGTGTTCACACCTGGCAGAGGGAGATTTTTAAAGATGGGGGGGTGGTGTCACGCCGGGGGTGAGGAGAAGAGGGATGTACCCTGTTGGTAGTAGATGCCTGCTGCCCAGATACGGGGTTTACACTAGATGTGAACCTGTCTGCCATGCACCTATAGTCTCCACGTTGTACTTGCCCTGGTCTGAAGATATGCGGAGCAATGCACACTGGCCACAGGGAAGGTTTCTTTTGCTGTGACTGGTTCCTAGTATCAACACGGGAATCACACCAGGTGTGAGGAAAGTGCATGTAGCCTATTGCAGATCACACTGTCCATGGAATATTTGCACTACCTGTGAAAGAGTGTACTATGGCGTGGGGCTAGTTCACACAGGGTATGGAAGAAACATCAGGGTCCAATGGGGTTCACTGGCTGTAAAGGACAGTCAACATTATTCATGGGAAGGGCCCACTGTCCACAGAGGATTTGCCTTGAGATTGGGGGAAATTCTCTGTCCACAAGAAGTTCTCAATTAGAAGGAATATTATACTATTACTTATGCTGTCACATTATCATTTATACAACCTTATACTAGTATACTATTATGACTATTTTAATATTGTAAAAGACAGTTCATACTTCAAAATTGGGTGGACCCAGAGTTGAGGGAAATATTACAAGGCAGTTTGTAATGTGCACATTGGGTAGATGCTGGGTCTGGAGAAAATGTTCAGTCAAGAGAGGTCACACTGCCCACTTACATAGAGCCTTGGGGAGTGGTTTATGCTATCACAAAAGGGGTTCGCAGCAGCCACAGAAAGTTCCCCATGCATGGAGATGTGCCCTGTCTATGTTCACTTTGTCATGGATACGAAGATGACACAGTCTGTGGGGAGGCTGGTTCTGGGCAGGAGTTCACATTGCCCGTGGAAGCTTTCGTTGTGTCTGGGGGAGATTTCCATTGATGAGGATGGGGCTTCCTGCTCCACAGTCACTTTGCATCAAGCGTCAGGGAGAATTAGACCGTGGGGAGAGGTCTGTGCTCTCCACGAAGGAACTCACCCTGCCTAGGCTGCGTCTGCTGTGGTGAAAAGGGGTCTCCACTGTCAGCTCAGGATTATCTCTGGCGGTGGTGAATTTATAACGTCCACACAGGGATTCCCCTCTGCTCACGTGAGTTATACTATGCATGAAGGAGACCTGTCAGTGGGAATTCACTGTCCAAGGCCCATTTCCCCTGTCATTGAGGAAAAGTATGCCCGGGGAGCTGTACCCTGCCCCTGGGAGAATTACATAAACCGTAGTTAACCTGGTTACACAGTTCACTGAAATTACACTGTCATGTGGGGCAAAGGGAGATGGCAGGAGGTGCAAGAGGAAGGATAGCACTATTTGAGGCCGGCTGTCTGGGGCCACATCCCACCTGGGCTGCTTACCAGCTGTGTGACTTTGGGAAAGTTAGTTAATCTCTCTGTGTCTTGAGATTTCCACCCTTGTAAAAGGGGATAATAAGCTACTCGGGAGGCTGAGGCAGGCGGATCGCCTGAGCCCAGGAGTTTGAGGTTGCTGTGAGCTAGGCTGACGCCACGGTACTCTAGCCCAGGCAACAGAGTGAGTCTCTGTCTCAAATAAATAAATAAATAAATAAAAGGGGATAATGAAGGAACCCTAAGGTTAGGCAATACAACAACAACAACAAAAAAAAGTGTGGTGATGCATACCTGGAGTCCCAGCTACTAAGGAGGCTGAGGCAAGAAGAATTTGGGGCCAAGAGTTCAAGGTTGAAGTGCACTATAACCACATCTGCGAATAGCCACTGCACTCCAGCCTGGGCAACATAGCAAGACCCTGTCTCTAATATTAAAAAAAAAAAAGGCCAGGCGCCGTGGCTCACACCTGTAATCCTAGCACTCTGGGAGGCTGAGGTGGGCCAATCCTTTGAACTCAGGAGTTGGAGACCAGCCTGAGCAAGAGTGAGACCCCGTCTCTACCAAAAATAGAAAAAATTAGCCAGGCAAGGTGGCGCATGCCTATAGTCCCAGCTACTCGGGAGGCTGAGGCAGAAGGATCGCTTGAGGCCAGGAGTTTGAGGTTGCTGTGAGCTAGGCTGAAGCCGTGGCACTCTAGCCCGGGCAACAGAGTGAGACAGAGGCACAAGATTGTTATGAAGATTTAATGACTTAACATGTGCAAAGCATATAGAACAGTATAAGAGAGTAAGGCCTCAAAAAATGTTAGCTATTACAGTAATTATTGTTATTCAGAAGTTCACCACTACCTAAAGAGTTTATGCTGTCATAGCCTCAGTGGTAACCTTTTCCATACTTTGTGTGTGTTCTGTTGGTGGTGATACTTTTTTGGAAGGATTCCAGGATTCAGCATATCTGAGGGACATTTATCAATGCATCCGGAGGCATTATGGTCTAGTGGGGATAAGGAGAGAATCTCCCTCATGACGTTGAGGTGAGGAAGAAATGGGATGTTTAACTCAGGGCTTTGCATTTAGTAAGTGCTCAATAAATAGGAGTTGTGTGTCTTATGTGTCCTGTCCTGCATTGGACCCTGCGAAGTCCCTGCCCTTCTGGACGTCACCATTTCTTGACCTTTACTGGGGACCTCACTGTCCATGACAGGATATACTAGCCTTGAGGGAGTCATAGTGTCTTAATTTGTGTGTGTATAAAAGGGGTGTTGGATAACATTTCGTGGGAGAAGGAAGACTTTGGGGGGGCTCATATAATTTTATGAAGGTTACAAAGGCCCAGAGGGTTTCAATGGAACATGGAGTTTCTACCTGTCCATGGGAAACTTAATGAAACTGACATACCGATCCAACATTGAGGTCTATCGTACCCATTGGTGAGTTTATGTTGCTCACAGTCTATACTGTACCATTGGTGGTCCCTCTGGGCAAGTGGCACTGTCCATGCGGGAGCTCAGTGTCCATGGGTTATGCTGCTTAAGGTCATGTCTATTATGGGGCTACACTGTCCACATGAAGAGTCACACTGCTTATGGAAGGGACCCTGTTTATGTGGTTGTCTACACTGTGCATATGGGTTTACCCAGGTTATGGGAGTCGACCCTTTTCACAGAGCAATTCACACAATGTTAAAGAAGTTATACTGCCTCTGTGGTAGATCACACTCACGAGGGAATGGCATGGGGTTTTATGTGGGTTGCCCTGTCGTATGGGGTCACACCACTTATGAGGGTCACCCTCTTTGTATGGAGTGTATGAGGGTCCCACCGCCTAGATTGGGGCTCACACTGTGGGCGTTGTGCTATTTGGGACTTACCCTGTCCATGTCCCACTATATATGGTGGTTTCTCTCAGTTATGGACATCATGCCATCTGTATGGTTTCATACTGTTTGTGGGGTTATACAAGCTAAATGTGGACTCAGCTCACTTCAGCAAATACATATTTCCAGCCTATTTTGTGACAGACACTGTTCTAGGCACTGGTGAAAGCAGTGAAGAAAATAGACCAAATTCCTATGTTTGTGGCGCTGACATTCAGTAGGACAGTTATACCCTCTATGGGGGTTTCCTGGGGGATCGTGGAGTTCACAGTGGGTTCCTACTATTTAGGACGTAGCACTGACATTAACCGTCGATGAGGGTCTCTGTGTGTGTATGGGCTCACGGGGAGTGGTATTATATTGGGTATTTGGGGGTTTACTGTCCCAAATTGAACTTATTCATTATAGATTGCCAGGCTCTAGGACACTGCAGGCACCAAAACAGGAAAAAAAAAGTCTCTGCCCTCTTAGAACTAACATTATAGAGGAGGAATTTGTGCAACAAGCAAATACATTATGGAAATGTATGTCAGGTGCTATGGAGAAAAATAGGGTGTAGAAAGGGACAGAGGGCTCTAGAAACGGGGCTGCAATTTAAAACAGAGTGATCAGGCAGAGTCTTATTGGGAAGGTGGTTTTTGAAGGGGATGAAATGAGAGACAGATGTCTTGGGGAAAAGCCTTCCTGTCAGATGGAACAGCATGGGCAAAATCCCTGAGGCAGAAACATGCCTGGCATGTTGGAGAGCTAGCACGGGGGCTGAGTGTGGCTGGAGCGGCAGTAAAGGGGGAAGGTGGGAGGTGAGGCCAGGGGAAGACCTCGCAGGCCATGCAAGGAGTTACCTTTCACTCTTGTGAGCAGAGGGGCCACTAAAGGGTTTGGGCAGCAAATGGATGCGGTCTGGTTTACCAGAAGTCCTCTGGCTGCAGGTCGAGCACAGACTGCAGCAGCTGGGTGGCAGTAGGGAGGCCAGTGACGAGCCCCCAGACCAGGGGTGGTGGCAGTGGTGGCGAAGAATAGCTGATTCTGGAATAGCCAAAGGTAGAGCTGATGGGAGTTCCCCTTCAGATTGGATGTCAGAGGAGAGAAAGGGGACAAGGATGACTCTAAGGTATTCAGCCTGAGCAATCAGCAAAATAGGGAAGACTGCGGGGGCAGCAGTTTGGGGAGCTCAGGAAGACCATTTTTGATTTGGCAAGCTCGAGAAATCCAAATGTAGACAGACACTGCTGCGGCAGTTGGGTGTGCTAGATTGGAGTTCAGGGAGAGTCGTGAGCCAGAGATAGAAATGTGGGTGTAATTAGCATGGAGATGGGATGTCCACCACAGGACTGGTGGCACCCATCAAGGGGACAAGTATAGATGGAGGAGAAGAGACGGCCCAGAAGCCCAGTCACCTTTAAGGAGGCTTGAAGTAGGGTTTTGGCGTAGGTAACTGTGCTGAGATGTGGTTCGAGATTCTCCCCAGAATGGCCATCACGGGTGCGTGCTTGGCCGTGTCCCGAGTGGCCACGTCAACGGTGTTGGGCACATCAACAAGTTCACAAACAGGGACAAGGAAAAAAGGGTTGCCCATTATTTGTATCAGTGGAGTCTGGTGGCAAGAGGTGGGCACATCTCTGGAGTGAATCATTACTATGTGTCAAAGGGTTTGGAGGATATTGATTAAGGAAGCATTTTTCCTGATATGATGAAAAAAATAACTCAGTTATGGTCATCTACC
The DNA here is from genome assembly GCA_963574885.1 of Lepilemur ruficaudatus. Lineage (NCBI taxonomy): Eukaryota > Metazoa > Chordata > Mammalia > Primates > Lepilemuridae > Lepilemur > Lepilemur ruficaudatus. The sequence continues at coordinate 53,454 of CAUYRT010040946.1, read as the reverse complement.
CCTGCTAGAAGGTTATGCAGTGTATTAGGTAGCATGCAATGTGTTATATGGTGCTTAGCAAAAATAAAATAAAAGAAAGAAAGGAAGAAAAGGGGCCTTTAGCTTCTCAGGTCAGGGAGACGAGAAAGAATGATACTCCATTAAGGTTACATTGTCTGGTGACACTGTTTATGGTGGCTACATTGTCTATATGGATCATACTACTTCTATGATAAGTACAATACTCTTGGGGTCTTAATGGTTTATTATTTCTCTTAGGGCTGATGGGTGGGTTGTGATTATGATTTATATTGTCTCCATAGTTTCCTTTTCAGGAGTCAGATGACAAGTCCGTTAAATGTTCGACTTCTGTGGGGACAGGGCTTGTGCTTGCCTTCGCCTGACAATGGTAGGATAAATGTTATCTGTGTCGGGGTAGTAAACTGGAAGAAGAACCAGGTCCAAGCGATGGGGCTGTCCTCACTATCTGCACAGAGTTGCTTTCTCCGTACAGTGTTGCACGGTTCATTGCACCCAACTCCTGGGTCCATGGGAGGCTGTACTTTTCACCAGCCCTAGGGGTATTTCTGGAGGCTTTTCACAGTGAACTTGTGGGGGGAGAAGGGGTGTCCCTTGTTTATTGGAGTTGAAATGGCCTTGGTTAGATGGCATGTCTTCAAGGAATGGCCAGTGATGATGAATAGTTTCTATCACACATTCACAAAATCTGGGTGTTTCACACAGTAACAGTGGGTCTGTTATCTTTGGGGGTGTTCGGGCAACTGAATTATCCAAGAGGGTCCACATTTCTGTGGTAGAGTCACAGGGACTCCTGGAAGGTTACAATATCCACGGACAGGTTTGCACAAACCACTAGTCACACATTTCAGTGGACATTTTCACTAGGGACTCTCCCGTGAGGCATGCCCACCATCCATGACCGTGTTTCCTACAAGCAGTGGGTTTGAGCTGTCTATCTGGGTCAGGGTGGGGTTATGACATTAACAGGCAATTTCACAGTGTCAGTGCTGTGTGTTTATTTTCTGTAGGATAAGGGGTGATCACATTATCCATGGGGTATAGAATTTACTCTGTGAATAATTATTACCAGTATTTATTTATTCACATCCCTGATTTCTCACAATAACTTCATCATGTAGGGTCTATTAATATCCCCATTTTACAGATGAGAAAACTGAGGCTCAAAGAGGTGAACTCACATGCTCTATGTAGTTGGAAGTAGCAGAGTGGATTGCCATCCAGGTGTCTGTCTTGCTGGTGGGAGGGTAGGGGTCACTGGGGTTGATAACAGATGTATTATCTTTGAAACTTTGCATTATCTTTTCTGGGGGGGGACAGTAAAGGAGGTATTAATAGTAAAGCATAATGGTTAAGTGTGGTGGTTTGGAATTGGATAGATCTTGGTTAGAATCCTGGTTCCAATACTTCCAGGCAACAGGACTTTGGCAGACTGATTTCCCCTGTCAGAGCCTCACTTTGTTAATCTGTAAATGGGGATAACAACAGTGATTCCCCTCACTGAGATTTCATGAGTATTAAGCGAGAAGATGCCCCGACAATGCTTGGCCCGGTGCCTGGCACATCATGAACACTCGGAATTCGGGAGCTGTTATTCTAACAATGATGATGATTATTATTGCTGGACCACGCTGCTCCCAGAGGGTTACAATATCCGTGGGGGAGCTGCACTGTCCGTAGGCAAGGTTACATAATTCTCCAGGGGGGTGATGCTTCCCTGGAGGCCTTGGTGTCCCCAAGGAGGAGGCCTGAGACTTTTTCTGAGGCACTGGTGAGGAGCTGGTCTGAGGCGGACTAGGAACCCAGCAAGGGAGGAGACCGGGCTGGAAGCCCTAAGAACCCGGAGCCTGACCCCTGCAGGCCTTCCCTCTCTGTGACTTGTCTGTCTCTCTCTCCCTGCCCATCTTCTGGGTTTCAGTCCCCCCCAACTCCCCCTCATACTGCCCTCCTTTGGTACCTCAGAGTCTTTTTTGAGACTCTGTTCCCAGGCCCCGGGTGAATATTGCTTCTGTGTGTCCTCTACCCTACTGCCGACTGGCTGCCTCCAGCAGATCTGCACTCTGATTTCCTGTTTCCCGGAGCCTCGGGCTCCATCCTTCCCTCCCGGCTGCAGCGGAGAACAGAGACTTAACACTTCCCTACGCTCTGGCTTTCGCTCTAAGCCCTGTCTTCCTCTCTCCTGGTGACCCCCAGTGTCCCTTGAGAGCACATTTGTTCAGACTTTGGTCGCCCCCTCGTATCCTGGCCCCACCTCCGGAACCCCCTGCCCTAGTGGTGGACTGGAGGCGGGGGGACCTCCGGCGCCAGCCGAGTCCCCAGGACAGCTGCAGCCTGGGGACGGTGGTGGGGGGGCTCCCAAATGCATTCCCTTTGGTCACTTCCTCCCCAGCTGGACTAGGGCTATCACGAAGGCCAAGACCCCTTCCCCACAGGAGCGGAGGACACAGCCACCTCCCCGTTTCCGATGCTGGGAAATGCTTCCCACCCATTCCACCCCACCCCTGGACAGCTGCCCCCATTCAGGCTCAGGGTTGGGGGGGCTGGGTAAGGCCAGGCTGGGAAATACTGTGGTCTTAATCATCCTCCAAGGTCCCGATCGTTCCTCCACCCGCAGAGAAGATTCTGTTTCCTCCCCAAAGGTTCATGCTCCCTTCCCACAAAAGTTTCTGACCCCCCTCAGAAGGTTCCCCCTTCCCCCTTACAAGCTCCCACAAGAAACTCTGGAGTCCGCAATGGGCAGCAAAGGAGGAGGGGCAGGCAGCAGGTAGCGAGTGCCGGGGACTTAAGTTATCTGCAGACTTGGAGCCTCCGAGGAGGTCATGACCCCTGGGACCCCATCCCACCGCCGCCCCCTCCTTCCTCCCTCCCCCGCCGCGCGGCTCCTTTAAGCTCAGCGCCGGCCGGTCCTCAGTGGCTGCGCGCCGGCGAGCGTGTGTGCGAGTGAGCGGGGAGGGGGCGGGCACAGTGTCTCCATGGCGACGCGGTGGTGACGTCGCCGGCCGGGGGGCGTGGGCGTCCCGGCCCCGGAGTGCGATATTAACCCGGGAGGCGGCGGCGGGGAGGGGAGAGGCTCTGAGAGGCGAGGCCGGGTGAGGCGGCGAGGGCGGCCCGACGGGCGCGGGACGGGACGGGGCAGCGCGGGCGCCGGGAGCCACGGCCCGGAGTCGGGGCGCCTCGCCCCGGGCCCCCCAGCATGAAGACCCCGGCGGACACAGGTGGGGGCGGGGGCAGCACGTGTGGGGGAGACTTGTTGCCCCGGGAAACCGGGTGGAGAAACTTTGGGGGGGCTGAAGGGGTCCAGGGGAGCCCGAGTGATCCCCAGTTCTGGGGGACCCTCAAGCACTGAAGACCTGTTGCTCCTTGCGGCGCTAGCGGGGTTGCTGCCTGGGACCCCCGATTACAGGCTCCGGGCGGAATGGTGCGGGTGCTGCGAGTCGTGGTCCTCTCTCCCTACCGGGACCCCGCAAGCTAGGCTCTCCCCGGTTCCCGGGATCACGGGGGTGGCGAGGTGCTTCCCCGCTGCTCTGTCACGTTGCACTCTGGGGGCCGGGACGTGTGCAGGGCTGGGGGGTGGCTGTCCACGGGGCCCGCTATCCCTGGTTCCTCGCTGCGCGGTCCGGCCCGTGACCTTCACAGCGGCGCGTGCCCCGCACCAGGTTAGCGAGGGATACGGGATGGCCTCTAGGAGGAGGGCGTGAGTGGGGAGCCCGGGACTCGGGGTCCCGGCTGCGCTGCCCCTCCCCCGCCCGTCTCCGCCGGCTCCTCGTTCCCCCGCCCTCGCGGAGTCGCAAAGTTCCAAAGCGCAGCCCGAACGTTCGAAAAAGGAACTTTTTGTTTCCGACCTTAGAACGCGCGGCTTTAAGGTGGCTCCGGGGAGACCTGGGTACCCTCCTCTCGCGCCGCCCAGGGCCCGGGGTTGAAGAGAGTGGGGAAGGTAAGGGGGACGCAGAGGCTCTCCCCTCATCCCCCCTCCCCGATCCAGCTCTTCCCTTTCAGCGGGCCGTCTTTCCCTCCGCCCCTCTCTCCCCCGCCAACTTGCTCCTCCTTAAGGGGCCAAGGTTCCCCTCCCCCCTCGGTCGGCGGGCGGGGGGCGGCGGGATTAACCCCCCCTCCCACTCGGACTTTCCCCCCTCCCCTCCCCCGCCGCCCCCGGGCTCGGGCGGGCTGGACTTTGCGCCCGAGCGTGCAGGGGGAGGGGTCCTAGCCGCCCCCTGCCCGTCTACCCCGTCGGAATCCGGCCCGGGGCGGGGACGGGGGAGGGGGAAGGGGGCCGGGCGCCGCTGTTCAAACTTGTTTCCTTCCCCCGGCGGCGGCCGCGGCTAGAGCTCCTGTGTGCGGGTGTCTGCCCCGACCGGCCCACCCACCCCACCCCACTCCACCCCACTCCCCTGCTTGGCCGGTGGGGGCGGCTCTTAAAGGGCTCTGAGCCGGGCTCCAGCGGCGGGGGATTGGGGCCGAGGAGGGGGGCTGGGAGTGAGGCAGGGGTGCGGAGTGCGGTAGGGTCAGTCACGTGCGCCCCACATACTCCCCGGCTTTCACTAGCTCCCGGCATGCTGGGCCCTGGGGGCAGCAGGAGCCTCCCCTCGCCGGAGGAGGGGGCCTAGGCGCCCAGACTACCCCGCCTGGTTTTCCCTCCCTGCTGAGGGCCTTGGCCTGATGGGACCGGCTGAGCCGCTTCCCCAACCCTGTCTGGGGGCCGAGCAGTGTGTGGGTTCTCTGGCTGGGGGAGGGGGAGGGGCAGGGGCCCTGGAATGGCCTTCTGATCGGTCATCTTTCGGTCTGCCTCCCAGGCCTGCCGCTACGCACCCTTCCATCCGATCCTCCATCCCGGCCCCTCTCTCCTGCCGTGGCTGTTTCCCACTTCCTGTTTTCTTCCCGGCTCTGGCGCCATAGAGGGCTGCCTGGAGTGGGGGAGGTGGTAGGGGCCCCCAGGAGGCCAGCGTGTTCTTCCTCTATCACCACTCCTCCCTTCGGACCCCCATAGTAGCTTAGAAAAAGTTTGGGCAGTCAGTGAAGTTGGGGGGTGCCCAGGAGTTCTGTCCCCCCAGGCTTGCACAGTCTGTCTGGGAGAATCCCTACCCCGCCTCTGTGGGACTCAGGTGTGCCTCTGGGACCCCGCCATCCCATCCCTTCCTGTCTGTCTGCTGCCATTTCTATGCCCCGTCTGGCAGCTTTGCTCTTTCAGAGTGGCTGTTCCTTCCCTGCCTCACTGGGCCCCTATGCTCCAGAGGTCCTGCACCCCCAAGCTTCCTTGGTGCAGGTCCGGTGTTTCCCTGTTTTAAGCACGTGGACGCATACACAACACACTCACACATGCTCCCCTTGCCCGTGCCTGGCTCCTGGCTCCAAGGCCTGAGGAACAGAGCCCCATTGAGACACCCTGACGTCACCCCCCCTTCAGACTCCCCCCCCAAAGCTGGGAACAGGCCCTCGTGTATGCTGTGTCCGATGAGGAAAGCCGAGGAAAGCTGGCATTGGGGTGGGCCTGGGAGTGGGGAAGGGTCTCTGCCAGGAGTGGGAGCCAGGGTCCAGGCCCCGAGGGGGGGCTTGCTCAGGAAAGGGGGTTAACAAGGGGGCCTGGGACAGCTCCCAGAATGCGGCTTGAGGCCTTTCCAGCGCCCCCACCTCCTTTCCGAGTTCCCTTTGTGTTGCATGTAGTCTCTCGCACTCCCTCTCTTCTGCAAAGTTTATTTTTAGCCTCCTGCTCCCCCGCTCCCAGGACTGTCGCTGCACACACGTTGCCTGGTTACCGGGACACGGAGGCTGGGGCGGGTGGGCTGGGAAGGGTGGCTTTAATTTTGGGGGGGGAGGGTGGAAGTCAGCAACCCCCCCACCCCCATACTGATGTCTCAGGGGCTTCAGCCCCTCTCCTGGGTCTGGAGCCAGATTGGGGCTGAGGTGGAAGTAGCGTGGCACTTGGTGCCCTGAGGGGGCCAGGAGCTTTTTGGAGGGGTTGTGAGGGTACAGGGAGCTGGTGATTTGGTCATCTGGGTTCCAAAGGCCGCTGGGCCCTGAGGGAGACCCTGGGATCTGGATTCTCCAGTAGGGTGAGGATAACGGGGTGAACACCTGGATTCCTAAGAGATGGATGGGGTTATGGGCTAGGGGGTCCCTGGAGAGATTGTCAGGGGCTGTCACTTCTAAATGGAATAGGGGCTGCTGGTACAGGACTCCAGTCTGGGAACAGCTGGAGGTCATATCCCTGGAGCCCTGAGGGGATGGCTGGTTTGAGGCTGGGATTTCTGAATGGGACAGGGACTGGGTAGGGAATGCCAGCCTGGCCATCCCAGTCTACCCAGGGCCAAGGGTCGGGGGCCTGGGTCCCGTGAGGTACAGTGAACTCTGCATTTGGAGGGGATGGATGGTCCTTGTGGGAGCAGGAACTACTGATCCCCTATGTTCCCAAGGGGAGGGATCCCCTGTTGGATTCCAGACTGGGGTGGAGTCTTTGAGGGAGGCTCAGTGTTGCCTGGAGGCCTGGTTGGTACCTGCTTGAGCAGAGACTAGGAAGGGAGACTGACCCTAAGGCCTGACTGGGACTTGGGACCCCGCCCATTTTTAGCAATCTACCTTGGCCTTCTCTCTTTAGTGGCACCAGGGCCCCTGCCCTGCCTTCCCCTCCTTCCTTTCCTCCCCTTTCCCTCCTCCCACCCCTCCATTACCGGCTGCCTAGTGCTGAATTATTGATGGCCCCTGATTACCCGGGGGTTTGGGAAATGACAACAACCGCAGCCCCCCCCACCCCAGGCTGCCCACCCCCTCCAGGGACCAGCCAGCCCACCACCAACCTCTACCCAAGGTTAATGCTGGGGGTGGGCAGGCAGGTGGGCAGGGGAGAAGCTGAGGATGAGAAGGCAGAAGTGGGAGGAGGGCGACAGCTCCATGGTGCCTGCTCGGTCGCAAGGCCTGGGCTGGGGCCCCTCCAGCCAGGTTAGGCCTGGATGCCTGGGTCTGGCTAAGGGCAGCGCCACTTAGAGGGTCCAGGGCTTGGGGGGGGGCCCACTCAGACAGTCTGGGTTTCACTCTCCAGGGAAGACAGAAGCCTCTGTGTGTGCAAGCGCTGACCTCATCGTCAACCAGCCACCCCACCCCTCCTGGTCCTTTTAAGAAAAAAAAAATCCTCCTCTCTGGTCCTGGGTGGGAGTAGGGGCTCTGTCAGGTATTGGGGGGAAGGACAGTATATATTCCTAAGAAGAAGACTGGGGGGTACAACTGGTTCTGAATGGTAGTAGGGATGGATTGGGGGGGCTGTACCCCAACCCAGCTGGCCACGTGTGCCCCTTCCTGCCCCTCCCCCACTGGCAGCCCTGCCCGCTGGCCTGGCTTGGTGCCTGGCCCCCTGGCACCGGCCCCGGGACCCGCCGCCGACGGTTTCCTGTTTCTCCCGGTGTCGCCGGAGCAGGCTCCAGCTTCCCTTCCTCCCAGCTCCTGTCTAGCCCCCTCAGACAGACACACACTGTCTTCTAACCCAGGCCCTGACTTGGCTGAGGGGAGGCAGATTTCCCCACGTTGAGGGCGGGGCAGAGGGTAGACCCTGGGATGGGGCCCAGAGCCCCCAACTTGGCATCCTGACCTGGGGCCACTCCCTGCCTCCTGTCCCAGGGTTTGCCTTCCCGGACTGGGCCTACAAGCCTGAGTCGTCCCCCGGCTCGAGGCAGATCCAGCTGTGGCACTTTATCCTGGAGCTTCTGCGGAAGGAGGAGTACCAGGGCGTCATCGCCTGGCAGGGGGACTACGGGGAATTCGTCATCAAGGACCCCGACGAGGTGGCCCGGCTCTGGGGTGTCCGCAAGTGCAAACCCCAGATGAATTACGACAAGCTGAGTCGGGCTCTGCGGTGAGGAGGGCTGGGGGCCCCTGGGCAGACATGGACAGCCCCCACCTGTTTGTTGGGAAGCCCCTCGCCCATGGAAACAGCTTTGGGTTTGGCTCCTGGCTCTGCTGCATCCTAGCTGTGTGACCTTGGGCTAGTCCTACTCCCTCTCTGAGCCCACAAGTGTCCTGAGGAGAGAATATAGTCACCAGTGGAACCTCTAGTTTGTCCCCAGACCTGAGGGCAGAGCTGGTCCCCACCTTCCGGGCACTTGATTTCTCTGGCCCGTGTTTCTCGGTTGCCCTTTGCAAGCTGTACCTAAGTGTGTGTCCAGGCATGGAGTCCAGCCCCGAGTTCCTGTACCTGACCATTCCAGTGGTATTTCTCACCCGCAGCTATTACTACAACAAACGCATCCTGCACAAGACCAAGGGGAAGCGGTTCACCTACAAGTTCAATTTCAACAAATTGGTGCTGGTTAATTACCCATTCATCGACGTGGGGTTGGCTGGTGAGTGCCAGGGATAGTGGGCATGGCCTGTGAGGGAGGAGAGGGTCTGTGTGTCTGTCCCAGATAGGCCAAGGGCCTTGATACCATGTCTCTCCTCTCCTGCCAGGGGGTGCAGTGCCCCAGAGTGCCCCACCAGTGCCATCAGGTGGCAGCCACTTCCGTTTCCCTCCCTCAACGCCCTCCGAGGTGCTGTCCCCCACCGAGGACCCCCGTTCACCACCGGCCTGCTCTTCATCCTCATCTTCCCTCTTCTCGGCTGTGGTGGCCCGCCGCCTAGGCCGAGGCTCAGTCAGTGACTGTAGTGATGGCACATCAGAGCTGGAGGAGCCACTGGGAGAGGACCCCCGGGCCCGGCCTCCCGGCCCTCCGGAGCTGGGTGCCTTCCGAGGGCCCCCGCTTGCCCGCCTGCCCCATGACCCTGGCGTCTTCCGTGTCTACCCCCGGCCCCGGGGTGGCCCTGAACCCCTCAGCCCCTTCCCTGTGTCACCTCTGGCTGGGCCTGGCTCCCTGCTACCCCCTCAGCTCTCACCGGCTCTGCCCATGACACCCACCCACCTGGCCTACACACCCTCACCCACGCTGAGCCCCATGTACCCCAGTGGTGGTGGGGGCCCCAGTGGCTCAGGGGGAGGCTCCCACTTCTCCTTTAGCCCTGAGGACATGAAACGGTACCTGCAGGCCCACACCCAAAGCGTCTACAACTACCACCTCAGCCCCCGCGCCTTCCTGCACTATCCTGGGCTGGTGGTGCCCCAGCCCCAGCGCCCTGACAAGTGCCCGCTGCCACCCATGGCACCTGAGACCCCACCGGTCCCCTCCTCGGCTTCGTCATCCTCTTCTTCCTCTTCCTCCCCATTCAAGTTTAAGCTGCAGCCGCCCCCACTAGGACGACGGCAGCGGGCAGCTGGGGACAAGGCTCCGGCAGGTGCCGACAAGAGTGGTGGTGGTGCTGCGGGCGGGTTGGTGGAGGGGGCAGGGGCGCTGGCCCCACCGCCACCGCCACCACCCCAGATCAAGGTGGAGCCTATCTCGGAAGGCGAGTCGGAGGAGGTGGAGGTGACTGACATCAGCGATGAGGACGAGGAAGACGGCGAGGTGTTCAAGACACCCCGCGTCCCGCCTGCACCTCCCAAGCCTGAGCCCGGCGAGGCGGCCGGGGCAGCCCAGTGCATGCCCCTCAAGCTGCGCTTTAAGCGGCGCTGGAGTGAAGACTGTCGCCTGGAGGGGGGTGGGGGCCCTGCTGGGGGCTTTGAGGATGAGGGTGAGGACAAGAAGGTGCGTGGGGAGGGGCCTGGGGAGGCTGGGGGGCCCCTCACCCCCAGGCGGGTGAGCTCTGACCTCCAGCACGCCACAGCCCAGCTGTCCTTGGAACATCGAGATTCCTGAGGGCTGTGGGCAGGGGACCCGTGTTCCCCCTACCCCCCAATGCTTCTTTTGCTGCCTTAACCCCCCCCATGCCTTGGAGGTGAGGGCAGCTCTCTACTCTCTTCCCTGCCTCCTCCCTTTCCCCTCCCCACATTTTGTATAAACCTTTAATTTTTTTTTTAAATGGTGGGGGTGGGTGGGTGCCCAGGGCTGGGGGCTGCCCCCTGTCTCTGTGGGTTTCTAAGCTCTGGGCAAAGTGGTGTTGGGGGAGGGAGGGGGGAGTTAAGGGGGCCACCTCCATTCTGAGGAATTTATATTTGAACTGAGGCTGTGGCCTTAACACCCAGGAACTTTTTTTATTACAATCGCTTAGGAAGTAAAGCCTTGTCTCCCTCCCTGTTCTCTGCCTCTTGTACCTCTCCCCTCTGCCCGCTAAGCCATCCTTAGTCCCAGCCCTGCCTTCCTTGCCCCTCCAGGGGCCATGAGTGCCTGGGTTTCTCATACCCCACAAGGTTACAGCAGTGGAGGGAGGGACAATTTTATGATGAACCAAAAATTCCATGTTGAGGGGGTGGGGGGCGGAGGAGGGTAGAGGGGTGCCACCCAGGGGCCACAAATCTCTACAAGTGCCTGCTATCCCTCTCCCTACCCTAGCACCAGTCCAGCCCCTTCACCCCCAGCTGCTCCTAGGACTGGCCCATGGGCAGGCGGGTGGGGAGATGGGGAAGGGGGTGCCCTCAAACCAAACTGGAAGCCCCCTCTGCCTGCCAGCTGGGGCCCCTGGGGTGGGGTAGGGGGGCTGTGGTCAAGCCTTATTCTGTATTGGGGACTAAGGGTGGGGGGAGGGAAGTAGGGGGCCGCTGGAGAATGTATTCAAAACAATAAAACTTTGGACCTTTGGATGCAGTGATCTGTCCTAGGTGCTGGGTGCAGCCACCGTAGGGCCACAGCCTTTGCTTGATTCTGAAGGTTGGGGCCTAGTCTTGCTCCCCAGTGGATCTATGGCCAGAGGGCCTAACCTCATCTGAATGGGTCAAATCCACGCCTGGGAAACCATCTCCGGACCTCCGCGGCACAGAAATCCCAGAGCTTGATGATTAAGGTCTCAGGCATACTCTGGCCCTGTATCTGACTGCTCCCCTATTCCATGGGGATCTGCTTGTCCTTGGAAGCTCTTTAGACTCTTCCCTCTCACCCCATCGCCCTCACTCTTCTGAGTGCCTGAAATGCCTTCCCTCTTCTAGTTCTTTGAAGTCCTACCCGTACCCCAGCTCCTGGTGAAGGCCAGGAGCTCCTTTTTGCCCTGCCTGGAGCTCCCTGCCCTCATCACTTTCTTGGTGTGCTCTGAGTTAAGCTGGGAGTTCTCTGGAGACCAGGCCTGCAGTGTCTCTTGAAACGTGGACCTTGCAAGGTAATTTAGCGATCTTTTGGTCCAACCATGGCAACACCCCCAGCCAGCAAGGTGAGAAGGAACTGGCTCGCTAATCATAGTTGCTACTGACTGACTTACTGTGTGCCAAGTTAGGGGCTGCACTGCTGTAGCTCCTTGAACACAACAAGGTGGGACAACCAGCTCATTTCAGTGACTTCAAGGCCCTATGGCCGAGCCAAGACTTCAAATGAGGTCTGTCACCAAAGCCCATGTTCTTTCAACGCCTGAATTTTTTTTTCCCCTAAAGGCAAGATGGTTGGATCCAGTTCTGGCTCTCAGGATCATAGGATCTGAGACATGAGCTTGTAAAAAACTGGAAGCTGAGATTGGAGAGCTCAAATCAAGGATGAAAGAACCACAAGGAGGAATTTAGGCTGGAAGTGCGGGTGAGGTGTCTGAGGCCCAGAAAGGAGAAGGAGCTTCCCTGAGGCCACACAGCTGCTAAGAAACGGAGTGGGAATTGAAGGCTCGGGGCCTATTGGACTGGCTTCACCACAAAACTGTACCCTGTGCAACCCTGAGGGGGAAGGAACGTTTGTTGACTGGCAACTGCTACCCACTCTCAATTAAACCTCATCTCCTGCCAGCCCAGAGTGGGTGGTCCCAGATGATGTCGCTTGGCAGTGAAGAGAAGATTCAGGGCTGGGGTACTGGCAGGAAAGTGAGGCTCCCGTGGCGGCCTGCAGGCAACTGCTCCCTCTCCTGGGTGATGTAAGTCATTCCCTAGGGTGGGGGCGACTGGGCTATTTCTGGAAGTTGGGATGAGGCATGTTTCCTGGCAACATAGATGCAGCAGAATTGGTGGTGGGGTGATGGAGAAGGGGATGTCGTCACTGTAGGGAGTGGGGAAGGACCCTGACTAGTGTCCTCAGTCCCAGACCCTAGTGCCTTCAAAGCATCTTGAACCACATCTAACATGGATTCCTAAGTGCTCAGCTCCAAAACTGCTGTCCAGACTACAGTCCTACCAGACCTGTTGCCCCAGATTCTGGTTGTGTGGGATGTCACAGGTGGCATCTGGCCTTGAAAACTCCGGCAGCTCCCCCAATCTTTAATCGCCCACCTAAATCCATTTGCAGGCTTGAAATGTTCCTGAAAGACAACACCTTTGGTCCCCTCCGTATCCTCTGAGATCGTTGCTTCCAAGTTGAAAGCCCTTTATAGATCTCTCAGGACACTTCACAGGATTAATTCATCCCATAGAGACCCCTCCTTTGCACCTGTAGCCCCCCAGCACTTCCATAGCTTCCCCAAAGCTCCTTCCTGATGCTTCTCACCATCTCTCACACCTTCAGGTCGCTCAGAGATGCCCTTACTTACCAGTAATTTCTCACAGTCTCCCACAGACCTTTTACGGACACCTTAAGTCCCCTCAGATTTCTCCACTGGTCCCCAATAATTGTTCTCAGGTGCCTATAGACCATCAAAGACCCCTTCACCTCTCCACGGACTCCCCTCCGTCCCTCAAGACACACATAGGCCTCTCTTAGATACTTATGACCCTTCCTAAGCACCCCTCTAGGAACGTTCTCACTCCCTACAAACATCCTGATAGATTTCTTCAGACTGTCACCCTCAAACTCCCACGGACCCCAGTCCCCTTGCGGCGGTTGCCCACACGCTTCCCATTGCGCATGTCCCACGGGTTCTGGCAGTTAAGTAACCGCCGCTGACCTGCCCGGTTTCGCCGCCTGTGAACCTTCTTGGTCCCCTAGGCCACGGGACTTGACTTAAATTTTTACTTTCCTACTCAGCGCAGCCGTCAGAGGGCAGCAAGCACCCGTTTGGCTGGGAAACTACAACTCCCAGAAAGCCCCGCTCCGAGCCGAGCGGGATGTAGCCGCGTGTTTTGTGAAGGCAGCGGAAGTGTGTCCGCACTTTGCCTTCTGGATAATGTAGTCTGAAAAGCCTGTAGCGCTGCCACCTGACGCGGTCCTGTGTCCCCCGGGAATTGCAGTCAGGAACAAACCGAGTGGCCAGGACATTCTTCTGGCTTCAGAAAGGACAGGACATTTAGTATGGACACAGTTTCGGATTAAAGTGAAGTCCAGAGACTCCACTTCCCACCACTCCACGAGGCGCTTTTAATCTAGCTCCAAGCATTTCCGGGGGTGGAGGGTTGGAGGACACACTCTCTCTCTCTGTCTCTCTCTGTCTCTCTCTCCTCTCTCTCTTTGAGAACTCTGTTTCCCAGCGTCCTTTGGGAGTACCGTTCTTCCGGGTATTAATCGATAAATGGGACGCTAAATGGGACGACTCATAGAGCGCGCAAAACCTGAGGCTACTCCTTGTAGCCGGTTTCCTTGTTTTGGGTCCTCCCGGATCCTGTAATATAGGAAGCGGGAGGACGCAAAACTTAGTAAGGGTTCAAGACAAATTCTATTTCCGTCTTTTTAACGTTCGGCTCAGTTTGCTGATGCGAACCACATTGCTAGAAAGAGCTAGACTGTATCCGAACACTAGTGTCCTGAGAAACCGCTAGGAAGTTTATTTTTCAAGTTTTTGCGGAGGGTAGGGAGGGGACTTTTTTCTTTCCTGGTATGTGGTCACCAGGCACTTGAAGATGCTTGGCTCCACTTTCCAGCACTCGCCGATCGACCTCGGCTCTTCCTTAGGACCTTGGGGCGATGAAAGAGGCACTAAAACACTTTTAGTGCGGTCTTTAACCTTTCGCTCATACTCCCCGGACGGTGCCGTGGGACTCCACTTCCCAACAAGCCTCTGCACACTCGCCTCACAAAGGGTCAGGATCCAGTCTGGACTATTCCCCAGCATGCTTCGGGCTCATGGTCGATCCCGCCCCCTCAGTCAATGGGGAGGCTGCCTTGAACTCCATTTCCCAGAAGACACCAGGGCTCGCTGTAGCGACTGCACTGAAGCCTTGGCGTCGACTACATTTCCCGGCAGGTAGTGCGGCCTAGCGTATCGAGGAGGCGGAGTGCGATACGTACTCCATTTCCTAGCCTATCTCCGGAACTGAAGCAGCCACTTGGGGCTTAGGGACCACCTGGGACTCCATTTCCCGGCGTGCTTTAGAAACCACTTTACACCTGCAATGCGGTGAGGGAGTGGCAGACGACTCCATTTCCCGGCTTGCTTCACGGTCCGAGGTTTGCGGGTTCACGGGCGCCGACTCGATTTCCCAGAGTGCACCTGGCGTCAGTAGACTAAGTGAGCGACTGGTGTCTGTTTCCCATCGTGCCTGAGAACTGCACAGCTCAGGGCCTGACTGGCTGCAGTGGAGTGAGTGTGAGGCTGTTTCCAAAGTGCTTCGGGGCCCGCCCTTGGTACAGTCGGCTGACAGATTACCCAGGACTCTATTTCCCAACGTGCAGCGCGACCCGTCATCCCCGCGGCGTACTCTGAGGCCTTTGTGGACTTCATTTCCCGGCGTGCCACGCGGCTCCCTGGGCGGACCGGGGGCGGTGACGGCGGCGCAGCCGACAGTCGGACTGCATCTCCCGGCGTGCCCCGCGGCGGGCGCTGGGCCGGAGCCGGAGCCCGAGCCCGAGCGGCGCGGCCTGGAAGAGGCCGGAGCCCGGGGGAGGCGGCGGCAGCGGCGGCAGCGGCGGCGGCGGCGACAGCTCGGGCAGCCCGAGCCCCGCGGCCTGGGCCTGTGCTCGGCGCCATGAGCGGCGGCGGGCCTTCGGGAGGCGGCCCTGGGGGCTCGGGCCGGGCGCGGACCAGCTCGTTCGCGGAGCCAGGCGGCGGAGGCGGAGGCGGCGGAGGCGGCCCCGGGGGTTCGGCCTCTGGCCCGGGCGGCACCGGCCTCGGGAAGCAGTCGGTCGGGGCCATGGGTGGGGGCGTGGGGGCCTCAAGCTCCGGGGGTGGCCCCAGCGGCAGCGGCGGAGGAGGCAGCGGCGGCCCTGGCGCGGGCACTAGCTTCCCGCCGCCCGGAGTGAAGCTGGGCCGTGAGTACTAGCAGTGCCCGTGTGGGGAGGTGATTGGGATTCCAAAGCTCTTAAAACGGTGATCAGGTTCTTTCATATGCCTAGATAGGAGCTCGAGGTCACTATTCAACACTGGGATCTGAGCTCTCTTCCTCCCAGAAAAAGGGGTTTGGAGGTTTACCGTCTCTTGGAGTTTAGGGTCAGAATTACTAACACTCAAGGAACCAAGCGTTACAAGTCTCTATTCTTCCAGTATCGAGGTCTTGGGTCCTTGAGTCTTAAAAACGGGGATCTGACGTTGCCATCCATTAGAGAACAGGATCAGAGGTCACAGTCGTTTGCAGATGGGGATCTAAGGTTATTGTCCCCTAAGAGAACAAGAATAAAATCACCTCCCTAAAAGGGGAATCTGCGTTTGCTGTCTTTTAGAGGATGGGAATTTGGAGTAAATATTCCCTAGAAGCAGGAATTTGGGGTTACTGTGTCCCCAAAAAACAGGTTCAGGGCTTTCCAAACCTGGTACTCAGATCATATTCCCTTTTAAAACACAAGGCCTGGCATCATAACCCACCTAAAACTTACAGAGCTGTACCAGCAGTGGTCAGAATTAATAGTTGTTGCTTCTTAGAAGTAAGGATAGATTGGGAGTCAGCATATTCTTCAAACCAAGTCCATAGTCATTGTTCTAAAACACATGGCTTGGTGGGTCTTTTTTAATAAAAATGGTATGGAGGCAGAGTGGGTCAGTTTCCCACAGAATGTGGATCCGAGATTATAGTTCTTT
Source organism: Lepilemur ruficaudatus (assembly GCA_963574885.1). NCBI lineage: Eukaryota > Metazoa > Chordata > Mammalia > Primates > Lepilemuridae > Lepilemur > Lepilemur ruficaudatus. The sequence continues at coordinate 37,641 of CAUYRT010040946.1, read as the reverse complement.
ACAATGATCATTCCGGGTTATGGTGTCATTGGCTCTGAAAGGAATAGTGATGTAGGATTATCTTTCTCCAAAAGAACGTGTCACTGGCCCCTCAAAATGGATTTGGTTCAGTTCCCCAAAGAAAAGGGATCACTATCCCCAAGAATGGCACCAAAGGACCATTCAGAGAAAGGGAGTTGGGAATTGTAGCTTTCCTTCAAAGGACTGAGACAGGAATAGCCCCTTGATAATAGAAATGGGGTTCACCATTCTCAGAATTTGGTGCCTGTCCATTGGAGACCAGCCACATACAGGGAGGGGTCTGGTATTCTGGACCACACATGAGGAGGTCAGGTCAGTGCCTTCTCTAACCCCAAAGTACCAAAAAGTGAGGGGCAGGGAACTGGTACACATAGCAGAAGAGGAGATTTGTTTCTGTCACCAAGAACCAGTGGTGAAGTTACCAGCTTCACCAGGGGAGGACTTAGAGGTCGATATTCTCCAGGCTGTGAGAAAGGTTAGTGCTTTCCTAAAGTAGGAGTATCTCAGGGTTACTTCTCCCTTACGAGAAAGAGGTTAGGCCAGGCTTTCTCCAAACAGGAGGGGCCGGAGGGCAGTTGGCCCAGAGTGGATATATTCAACATCTCGGGGATGTTGGTGTCTCCCAGTATCAAGAGGGACCAGTGATTTACTCCTTCCTAGAAGTGGAACTTAGGGGTTGCCAACGCTTGAACAGCAAAGAGGTTTAGGTGTCAATATCCTCTCATTTGGGAGGAGGCAGGATTTAGAATTCCCTGAGGGAAGAGAGGAAAGGTCACTGGGAGGGTTCCAGCAGCCACTTTTCCTCAAAGAGAAGGAAGGGACAAAGAGGCCCCCAAAAAGCTTCCTGTGGAGATTTCCCTTTCTCATAGCTCCGGGATGGGGTAATGGCCAGACAGGAAAGGTCAGTGGATTATGTATCCCCTTTGTTCCCCAGGTGACAGTGGGAAGGTGACCACAGTGGTAGCCACCTTAGGCCAAGGCCCAGAGCGCTCCCAAGAGGTGGCTTACACAGACATCAAAGTGATTGGCAATGGCTCATTTGGGGTTGTGTACCAGGCACGGCTGGCAGAGACCAGGGAATTGGTCGCCATCAAGAAGGTTCTCCAGGACAAGAGGTTCAAGGTAGCTTGGGAGGAATGGGGACAAGGAGGTGTGGGGACTGGGCATGACTGGGGGGAGAGCCGTAGCAAGAGAGCTGGAGTCGGGGGTTTCAGAAGGATCTGAGTGTGGGCCAGAGGAGAAGAAATCTCCTTTTCTTTGTGTGGAAGGTGGGAAATGTGGATTCCAGGAGAGTCCAGAGCTGACATTTATTGGGCATTTGTAAGTGTAAGTGCTTTATAGGCAGGTTCTTATTTAACTTACGTAAAGATTCTCTGAGGGTAGGTACTGTTGTTATGCCCATTTTAAGTGTAAAGGGACAGGAAAACTCGGATAAGAGAATGTCTGAGGTCATACAGCGTCAAGACTAGAATCTGGCCTGATTCCCAAGCACTCCACTTTAACCTCTTGGTTACACTTCTCCCAGAGGAAAAAGGAAACTGGCAGGGTTGATGCAGGTGATTCTAAAGGTTGTGTTCTGCCCAGGTGTTTGGCCAGTGCAGGACAGGATGGAGGTGCCCTGTGAGCTATCGGAGGCCCAGGGAACTAGAAGGGGATGGAGAAGATGGAAGTTGAGGAAAAATGGATGTTTGAAGGACTAGCATTTGGAGCCTAGGCTAGCCTAGATGTAGGAGGACTGAGCTTAGCTATAAGGGAACCAGGCCAGGGCCTGGGTCTTGGCAGGGAGAACGCATGGGCAGGAGGAGCTCCAGGGTGTCCGTCAGAATTTTGAGTTCCAGAAATGAGAGGGACCTGGGGGCAGGGAGTTTCTAAGCCCCAGAAGGGAATAGAGAATGGGGCCTTCTGGGAAGAGGCGAGGCCTGGAGTCTGGGGGCTCAGGAACGTGTCTAGAGTCCAAGGACCCAGATGGCTTTGAGGGGAAGCAATAGAGAGTGGTGGGGACCGGGGCCACTGCTTGTCTATTGTCGCTTGTGCCACGTGGGGCAGCAGGCCTCATGTGGCTACATCATCTGACTTTTCAAAAGAATCTGAAAACTGAATTTCTACATGAAGCCATTTGATTTTTAAATATCAGTAATAAAGTGAAATTTTTAAGAAAAGTGGGCTGAAGAAAGCCCACTTGTGGTCTGGGTTTAACTCAGAGGCCTTCAGCTTGTCTGGGAAGGGAGTGGGCTAGGGGGCGAGGATAAGGGGATGCCACAGAGGGGCCTGGAGCTGGGTCACAGGGAGTGGTGGCCTGGCTGTATGGACAGGAGTAGGGGAGCAGGGCTGTGGTGAGGGGTGCTAGGGAGGGGAGGCAGACAGAGTTGGTTGTATTCTGAGGCAATTCTCCCTTTGCCTCCAAGAACCGAGAGCTGCAGATTATGCGTAAGCTGGACCACTGCAACATTGTGAGGCTCAGATATTTTTTCTACTCCAGTGGGGAGAAGGTGAGACCTTGGGCTGCTGGGGGACGGCGGGGGTGCTCTACCTGGACTCCACCCATTTTCCCGCCCACCTTTCCCACGAGTGCCGGTCCTCCCACGGTTCCCTACACACCTTCCTTCCCCGCTTCCTCACTCTTCTCTCAGTGCGTCATACCTTTTCTTTGCTCTCTGCAGAAGGACGAGCTTTACCTAAATCTGGTGCTGGAATATGTGCCCGAGACAGTGTACCGGGTGGCCCGCCATTTCACCAAGGCCAAATTGACCATCCCCATCATCTATGTCAAGGTAGGCGGTCAGGCAGGCTGCTGTGGCCCAGGCTCACAAAGCCAGGGACTCTGGAGCCTTCTGCTTTTTGTCGGTTCCTTTATCTTCCAAGTAGACGTCGGTCTCTGGAGGCTCTGTGTTCCCTGCCCTTGCCCCCGTGACCCCCAGCGATGGAGCTTGCCAAACACAGGGGAGGGCCAAGGCGAGGCCAGACTGAATCAGGGAGGCAGCCTGACCAGGGGACTGAGGAGGCTGCAAGGTACCTGCTCAGGTCCCTACTGGGAGCGCAGTGGCACCAGGGGTGTCGGGGTTAGCTCACGATAAGGGGGCGCGTGGTAGGGATGCAGGGGGGAGCTGCTGAGGTCAGAGTCCAGGCCTTTGGAGCCTTGGTGAGGGGGTAGGTGGGAAGGAGTTAGGGTTGGAGGAAGGTTAGCGTCCACAGAGCCTGGAATGCATCTTCATCCATCATCTGTGCAGGCTCATTCCCCATTGCCTGGCACCGTGCCCTGGGTGTTACAGATCCTCAGGAGGTGTTTGAATGAATGAGTGAATGAATGAAGCCCAGGGATGATGTGGAGAACAGAGGCTGGAGCAGCCTGCTGCATTGGAAGGAGGTGGGTGGGTTTTGTTTGTTGGAGGCTGCTTGGGGCAGCCGTTCCTGCCGGCTTTAAGCGCCCCAAGCCTGGGTGAGCTGATGGGTTGTTGTTGCTGTTGGATCTCACCTTGGAGGCAGTTCTCTGGTTTGGTGAATCCATCCTGTGGCTACCTACATACTGGTCCACATACTGGCGATTCCAGAGCCACCACTGACCGAGACCCAAGCCCTGCCCTTGATGAGCTCTCAGTTTGGTAGGGTAGACAAGCATTGTTATAGAAAACTGTAAAACCAACTAGGTACTGTCATGCTAGAGGGAGCACAGGGTATTCTCGAAATAGAGGAAAGAGGAAACCCCCAGCGTAGCCTGGTTTAGGAGCGAGAAGGATCAAGGCAGGCTTCCAGGAGGAGACCAAGCACAGGGCAAGGAAGTGGCATCTCTGGCTGAAGGGAATGGGAACGAGGGAGGAGGGGGCCTGGGAAGGAGCCCTGTGTGTGGTGGAGAAATTGAGCCATTATTACAGGCCAGGCCCTAGTTAGTCTAGGCCGTGGTGGATGCAGCATTGCCCAGGGCTCAGAGATGCTCCCGAGGCACTTCTGTTCTAGTCAGTGGGAGGAGAGCGGCAGGGGAATGGAGTTGGAGAGGGCGCCGGCTCACGGGGAGTTTTCCTTGTTAGGTTAAGGAGGCTGAGCCCTCCCCGGAGCCAGTGGTTTTTGGTGATGGGGAAGCTGAGTGCCTGACTCCTGCCTGCTTTATGACAAGGCGTTCCCATGTAGCTCTTACGCAGCAGGCTTCTGCCAGGGGGTGTGATCAGAGTAGCCATTCTCAAAACGTGGTCCGAGGAGCAGCACCAGCATTGGAGGGTTTGTTGTGAACGCCCCATTCTGAATTCACTGATCAGAAACTCTGGGAGTGGGGCCCAGCAGTCTCTGTTTTAACAAGTCTTTCAAGTGACTGTGGTGTACACCAAAGTTTGAGAACCAAGGGTTTCAAACAAGGGCTTCCCTGAAGCTGTAGGGGCAGCAGGGAGAGTAGCCCGGAAGGGCTCTGCAGGCCGAGACGGTGGCACAGTGGTGTGTCATGTGGGAGGAGCTGGGCTGATGTCCTGCTGTCCTGTGCCTGCCCCAGGTGTACATGTACCAGCTCTTTCGGAGCTTGGCCTACATCCACTCCCAGGGTGTGTGTCACCGTGACATCAAGCCCCAGAACCTGCTGGTGGACCCCGACACTGCTGTCCTCAAGCTCTGCGATTTTGGCAGGTGGGCCTGACCTGGGGCGTGCTGGGTGCCTGAAGAGGCAGGGGCGACTCCGACCCTTGCGTTGTGTTTACCTCTCCTGTCTCTTCCCACAGTGCAAAGCAGTTGGTCCGGGGGGAGCCCAACGTCTCCTACATCTGTTCTCGCTACTACCGGGCCCCGGAGCTCATCTTCGGAGCCACTGATTACACCTCATCCATTGGTCAGAGTTAGGGAGGGTTGGGTGGGGAATGGCAGTCTTGGCAGGTTTTGAGTTCTTTGTGCTGTATGCCAGGCTTGGTGACAAAAGCTTAACGTCTGTTCTTCTCCTCAGTCCTCACAAACTTGGGAGGTTGACGCTACTGCATGCTCATTTTACAGAGGAGCAATCTAAGGCTTAGCGCTGTGAGGCCACCGTCCTCACTGCCGGGACCCGGCAGGGCTGGGATTTGAAAGCTGACCTGACTCCGGAGTCCATACCAGCTCTGGAACCTCCCAGTCAGCCTTCTGTTCTCAGCTGGGGGGAAGGGCTGGCGGTGACCTTGGAGGAGCTGGGAGGCAAGGCTTTGCCACCAAGAAGGTGCAGCCTGCTCCTGGGGCCTCTGTCCTGTTCGAGGGGACGGCAGTGCCACCTTCCAGGCATGAGGGGCAAGCTGAAATGAGGGAATGCACGTGAAAATTTGATAGAGAACATTCATCAGCAGCGTGAGGGAATGTGTAGTCCTTAGGTATGAGCTTGTGCTGCAGGGGTCAAGGTACAGACCAGGGAGGGGTGAGGCCTCCAGGCTGCAGCTCTTCCCATTGCAAGATGAGGCTGGGAAGTGAAAAAGGCAGTCCAGGATTGAAGGCTTTACTTTCCTGTGGCCCAAAGAACACAGGCGCCTGCTGGCAGGTTTGGACCTAGTTTGGTTTGTCCTCCATGGCTAGAGGCAGAGGAAGAACTCACTGGGATCTCTTAGCAGAGACAGGCCATGAGGGCTGGAAACATAGCTAGGCTGGAGCGTGTAGCAAAGTCAGGCAGACCTGGACATTCAAGGCCAGGCTTGTGATCTTAAGCTGCCTATGGCCTTGGGCCAGGAGCCTCATCTCTGAGTTGAGAAAATGGAACTCCTGACACCTCTCAGGATGGCCGTGAGGAATAGAAGCATTTGTGGGGTGCTGGGCCTGGTGGCCCTGCTTGCCTGTCCTTGACTCTCCCCCATTTCCCTCCAGATGTGTGGTCGGCTGGCTGTGTACTGGCCGAGCTCCTCCTTGGCCAGCCAATCTTCCCTGGGGACAGTGGGGTGGACCAGCTGGTGGAGATCATCAAGGTGAGGGCAGGGCCAGGGTGGGCAGGGGCAGGGCTGAAGGTAGGGGCCCTGTCTCACACCCTCTCCCTACAGGTGCTGGGAACGCCAACCCGGGAACAGATCCGAGAGATGAACCCCAACTACACGGAGTTCAAGTTTCCCCAGATTAAAGCTCACCCCTGGACAAAGGTTGGGCAAGGCCAGGGGCTCAGGCAGTATGGCTGGGGGGTGGGACCCCCTTGCAGGCCAGCTGCTCTGGCAACTTGGCTTCAGAATCATGGTTGGGAGGATTTAAACAGTTATCCAGGGATTGGTAACTTTTATCAGATTTCAAAGTTTATGGGATTTTAAAAGTTGAGGACCCACAAGTAAATTCAAGATTCCCATTTTTTATGGTGGGGAAACTGGGCTGGCTGCTCACCTGGTACAAACTGATCCCTCCCTCAGTGGTTGTGCCTAAGTTTCCTCATTTGGAAGGTGGGTTTATGGGAGGCAGGCAGCCACGCTTGCCATGGGGCACTGCGACAGTGAGATTATGGGAAGATGCCAGTGCCCATGGCCTCTCACCCTCACGACCCTGTGCACGTGTCCCCAGGTGTTCAAATCTCGAACGCCGCCAGAGGCCATCGCACTCTGTTCTAGCCTGCTGGAGTACACACCGTCCTCGAGGCTCTCCCCACTAGAGGCCTGCGCCCACAGCTTCTTTGATGAACTGCGATGTCTCGGAACCCAGCTCCCCAACAATCGCCCGCTCCCGCCCCTCTTCAATTTCAGTCCTGGTGGTGAGGGCACAGCCTGGGATCTGGGGAGCGGAAGGGGCAGCCAAAGATTGTGAAGAGCTTGGTGTTGAAGACGGGGTGGGGATCTGGGGGGCGGTGTGCGGTGCAAGGAAGGCCTGCAGCTTGGCGAAGCAGCCCCCAGGTTCAGGGACAACCGAACCTGCTTCAATTGTGCTCAGCTGTGATCTGCCTTGTGCTGGGTTCTTTCGGGTTTTTCATTTAAAGAGTTCTCTGGCTAAAAGTATCCACAGATAGCTGGTCTTGCCAATAGCTGGGTCCCCATTTGGTGCCCCGTCCTAACCCTAACTGGGTCTCCAGATGCCCTGCCTCCACCCTGACTGGGCATGTCAATTCCTGTCTCTAGAACTCTCCATCCAACCATCTCTCAATGCCATTCTCATCCCTCCTCACTTGAGGTCTCCAGCGGGCACTACCACCCTCGCCCAGTCCTCACAAGGTAAGTTGGGGGCCGTCTGCTGCGGTTAAAGCAGCATTTCTCAGCCAGAGGAGTGTGGAGCCTTTCTCACAGTTGCTGAGTTTCCTGCAGATATTTTTAAATTGGTGACATTTGGATGGCATAGAAAGCATATTTTACAACACGTGAATGGTCACCTCTACAGAGCATTATTGCCTACATTTGTATTTAAATGCTAACTGAAAAACCAAGGAAATATATTTGGCCCGAACAAACAAAACGTTGAATTTGTTGCCCACATTTAAAAACTGGCTATTTGGTGTAAAAATCCAGATTTCATGTTTCTCTTGGAGAAAATCAGATCACGCAGCAATGGCTTGCCTATCCCCCCGACAGCAGTCAGCTAGGGCTGAGTCCGAGCTGCCCCTCTATGCAAAGCGTGGCGCTCTGGTGTGTCAGTCATCATCCTGGCCCTTTGGCCTTTGTGTTTGCCAGCCTGGAACTAAAGTGACAGCTTTCAACTTCTAATATGGTTTTAATATAGTATCTTACACCGAATTCCTACTCTTGGGGGCTGGGCGTCGTCTGAAAGGCAAAGGCTAACTGTCTGCTCCGTCCTCCTTCCCTTCAGCTTTACCTGAGACTCAGACCGGCTCAGACTGGCAGTCGCCCGATACCACACCAACCCTCACTAACTCTTCCTGAGGGCCCTGCCAGCCACCCTTCCACTTCCATCTGGGAGCCCCGTGTGGGGCTGGGAGGGGGCCATAGGCCATCAAGCTCCTGCCCTGGCTGGGCCCCTAGACTAGAGGGCAGAGTTATATGAGTCCCTGTCCCCACCTCCAGTCCCTCCCTCACCAGCCTACCCTGTGGTGGGCTTTTTAAGAGGATTTTAACTGGTTGTGGGGAGGGAAGAGAAGAAAGGAAGGATGGGGGGTTGGGGGCATGAGGACCTCCTACCCCCTTGGCCCCCTCTCCTCCCCCCAGGCCTCCACCTCCTCCAACCCCCCTCCCCTCCTGTGTCCCTTGTAAATAGAACCAGTCCAGCCCCCATCTCCTTTTCCCTTCCCTGGCCTCCGGGTGTAAATAGATTGTTAATTTTTTTCTTAAAGAAAACGTGAATTCGCACCGTCCAACCTGGCCCCTCCCCCTCCTACAGCTGTATCTCCCCTCCTGTCCTCTGCCCCCAAGGTCTCCCTCCTCATCCCACCCTGGAGGGCTGGAGGAGTGGGGAGAGCTCCTGATGTCTTAGTTTCCACAGTAAGGTTTGCCTGTGTACAGACCTCCGTTCAATAAATTATTGGCATGAAAACCTGCTTCCTGTCTGGCTGCCTCTTTCCACTGAGGTGAGGGGGGTTCCTCGGGGACTGTTCTAAGACCAGAGCATGCTGCATCTCAGGCAGAGGAATGCCAGGAGGCCTGAGTCCCAGACCTGGCTCAGGTGCCCAACCTTCTCAGTGCCTTAGCTTTCTCCTCTGCTCATGTGGGGAGGTGCTTATCGCTGCAGGGGCCTGGGAGGAGCCCGCCCCATGACCCAGCATAAATCATCTGCTTCTGCTTAGGGAGGGAGGAATCAGCATCACAGTAACTGATGGCAGAGGTCTAGGCCACAGAGCTTAAGTGGCAGAGTCAAGACTTGTGTCTCAGCCCAAGCTGCTGCTGCTTCAGGGTCTGGGAGGGGGACAGTGGATGAGGAAGGGTCATTTGGGCCAAAACTTTGCCTGTTTATAGTCTCTTCATTGGGTGGGCATGGCTGAGGATAGAGCCCTAGAAGACCCTAACCCTTCATTTCTGTCTTCAACAGGGCACCCACCTAGTCCACCTCTTAGTGGAAACCCTGGGAAGGCTTGGGTAGAGAGCTGGGCCTTTCCTCTTACTTTTAAAGATGGCAGGGCCATGGGCAGAAGGAAACGGTATCTCCTCCACATGGTGCCAAGCAGTAAGTGTGTTCAGGAGGCCCCAGAAGTGGAAGGGGTCTGGGGAGGAGCAATTGACATGTCCTCCACTGGATTCTGCTTTTAAACAAAAAGGGAGAAGGGTTTCAAACACATCCCAGAGTTAAGGGACTGTTTCTTGGGGGGCCTGGGCTCTCCAATCTGCTTACACCAACTCCAGGGGCATCTTTATACTGTCCAGGACAGACCTGTTGCTCCCTTGCTTAACATCATCCGGATTTCACCTTGTCTATACAATGAATACACAGAGCAAACAGACTGGCTGTTCTGGGAAAGGGGGAGAGCTTGGGCTCCTGGGGACCCCTTCCTCCTGGCTGCTCACACATGAGGTCACTGAGGGTGTTCCTCACCCTCTCAGCCCCACAACCCCTGCCCAGGTCTGGCCTTGTCTTCTCCCTCCTGGACCATCTGCAGCCACCCTCTCACCCTACTCTGACCCCCAAGGAGATTTAACACCCAGATATGAGGGCCTCCCTTCCCCTAGAACCACTCAGCCCAGTCTTCAAGGCCTTCCAAGGTCCAGGCCTCCCTCCCAGGTAACTCCCAGCCCTAGCTGCATTCTGCTTCACCTGCCTGCACACCTTGGTTTGCAGAGACCTGAGAGGAAACTGCCCCATTGACCCGCCATAAACCATGTGCTTAGGGAGGGAAGGATTGTTATCCCAGGTTAAGCTTCAAAAAAGCTGGGAATCCTTTCCTGCTCCCAAGACCTTTGATCTTTCGAGGTCCCCTCAAATCACAACTGTTCTGTGACACTGGCTGGCTTTTCCTTCAATCTGAATGAATCCTCTGACCCCCAGCCCATGCACAGATTTCAGCTCTCAATCACTCAGCCCATCTATACTGGTTACAAATGTGGGTTTAAGGGACCTCCTGGGTTCAGATCTCGCAATACTTCTGCCTAGTTGTGAGACCTTGGGCAAGTCTCTGTCCTCAGTTTTTTCATCTATACAACAGAGATAACATTGAGATCTACGTCACACGCCTGATGGGATCATAGCATACACACAATGCTAAGTGCGGTGCCTGCCTCAGCTAGGCAGTCAACTGTTCACTGTTATTGTAGTTGTGAATAATTGGCCAGTCTCCAAATATACCAAAGAGCTCACCCTTCTCTTGTAGGCAGTGCTATCCGCCTGGAATGTTCTTTTCCTCTTCCACTAACAGATTGCTATTTTTTCTTCAGGGATTACCTCCTCTGACTCTGAGACTCTTATCAGGAGTCTTTTGACTTCTGAGCTCCCATCATGGAGGTCTGTTCCCTGCTCTGGGATGCCACTGTCTCTGCACATCCCCACCACAGTCCTAAGAATCCCTAGGCCTGACTCATTTCTGACCCCAGCATTGCTTAGAATATGGGAGGGAGGCCTTAGGACACACAAGCTATTAATAAATGAATCAATGAGACACATTCAGAGAACAAGCCATCTGTACTTGTGTGTGCTCCTCCTACCAGACTGTGCATACCTCCTGAGGGCAGAGCCTGTGTCTGACTCATTGCTGGGGCTCCAGCATCACCCAGTCTGGAGCTGAGTGCCTGAGTACCTGCGGATTTCCTTCCACATTGTCAAAATTGAGATGAAGTCAAGTGCCTTCCTCCACCAGGCAGAGCCCAGTCCTGGGTGCCCAAAGTCCAGGGGATGGCAAGGGCTGGGTGGGACAGGCAGAGGATCTTAAGAGGTATATGAGAGTGCCCAGCGCAGACCTGGCACGTGGGCAGTGCTCAGTAAAGATTACCTGATGTTGCCGGGCACCAGGGTGATGCAGTGCAAAGAGCCTTGGCAAACCCCACTTTGCAACACAGCAGGGTGACCTGGTATAGATCATGTCGCATCTCAGAGCTTCAGTTTCCCCTCAGGCAGAGAAAAATGACAAGAGGAACCTGGCAGGGTTGTTCTGAAGTGTCAGTGGGTAAAAGAGGTCAGGGTGGATCCTGGCACACAGTGGGTACCAGATCAGCTTGCCAGAGGGGGGGTCCTCTCGCTCCCAGAGGTTTCCCCACTCACTGTTGCAACCAAAACCTTTTATCGTTGCTCTTCAGCTGTCACACGAAGGCTGTGTCCAACTGCAATAGCCCGCTCGCTTCACTGGCCCCCAGTGCAGCCTGGCACAGCTGCAGCGTGTCTTCAAGTGCCAGTGGCTGGGACGTCTCAATGATGGCGATGGTCTCCCCCAGCTCTGTGCACATGATAGTCTGCTGGGGCTCAGGGGCTGGGGCAGGAGGTGGTGACCTGGGAGGCTGCAGTGTCATAGTCCGGGCTCGCGCATGGACCCGCTGATGCAGTCGCAGGCCTGCCATGGCGCGGAACCAGCGGCCACAGGTCCCGCAGTAGTAGGGGCTCTTGTTATAGAGACCGGTGATGGGGAGGCGGGGGGCCCGGGCAAAGGCGACTGGCCGCAGGTGCAGCCGCCGGTGCTGCTGCAGGTTGGAGCTCTGCGTGAAGCGCTTGCCACAGTCCAGGCACTGGTACGGACGCACGCCTGTGTGGGTCAGCTGGTGGCGGCTGAGGTTGGCCAAAGAAGCAAAGGTTTTGCCACATGAGTGGCACTGGAAGGGCCTCTCACCTGTGTGTGTCCGCAGGTGGTTGCGCACATGGATCAGTTTCTTGAAGCCCTTGCCACAAACCCCACAGCGGTGCCGCCGTTCAGGGGGCCCATGTACCGCACGCCGGTGCCGGGAAAGCCGGGAAGCCGAGGCAAAGGACTTAGAGCACTGCGGGCAGGGCAGCTGGGCAGGTGGGGCAGGGGGTGGGGGCGGTGGGGTGGGCTCGGCTGGAGCTGGGGAGGCCGTTGCTGCCATGGGAGGTGCCCCGCTTTTGCCGGCGTGAGTGCGCCTGTGGTAGAGGAACTTGGTCATGTTGCTGAACGTCTTGCCGCAGCGACAGCGATGCAATGGGTTGGCAGTGTGGGCCCGCCGGTGGGCCACCAACGTGAGTTCTGTGCCAAAGCCACGGCCACAGTCTACACAGAGGTAGCGGGCTTCACCACGGTGCAGCCGAAGGTGCTGCTCTAGTGAGGCTGCTTTCTTGAAGACCTTGGAGCAAGTCGTACACTCGTGTGTGCCACCTACATGAGCCCGCCCGTGAGCCAGCAGCCGGTTCGCTGAGCTGAAGCTGCGCTGACACTGACTGCAGAGGAAGGGGTGGGTTGCTGATGCTGGGCCGCGCGATGCCCGCCGGTGTCGTCGGCGTGCCCCTGCTGAGGTCTGGTGCTGGGGACAATCCCCACAGCCCTGGGCCCAGCCAGCTGTGGACCTGTCACCTCCCATAACACCATCATCAACCTCTGCCACCACATCTTCCTCATCCTCTGTCTCGTCATCATCTTCTTCATCCTCATCTTCCTCCTCCTCCTCCTCTAGCCCATTACGCTCTTCTTTCTCTAGGGAGTCAAAGTGGGTGCCCTGATGCTCCAAGAACTCCTCAGGGGTGGCACAGAGGGTAGAACACTCAGGACACTCATAGGGCTCCATCTTGACCTCGGGTGGTGGAGGGGGTGGAGGCGGTGGTGTTGGGGGAGGCAAAGGAGGCAGCACTAGTGGCTCAGCTGCTGCAGCAGAAAGGTGCAGGGCCTTGCGATGAGCCACCCACAGCTCAGGCGAGGGGAACAGCACCTGGCAGTCCCCACACTGGTACTGGATCTGGCTTGCAGACTCCCGGAGGTGGGCGTCCTGGTGGGCCAGGAGCTCACAAGGGGAGAGGATGAGCTGGCTGCATTCTCCACACTGGAAAGGCCCCTCCTCAGTGCCTGGCACGAGCTCTGGCGCCAGCCCAGCATGCTGTGTGGTCAGTGCCTCTTCCTCTGAGACAGCGAGCATATGTTGCTCCTGGTGCGAGAGGACTTCCTCCAGGGTGTTATAGAGGCCGCCACACTCGGAGCACATGAACTGGTGGTGCTGGAAGAACAGGGATGAAGCAAGGGCCTCCCCCGGTGTCATGTCAGTCACCTCGGTTGACATCTCTGTCATCTCCCCTGACATGGGTGTTGATATTTCTACTGCCCCTGGTGACATCTGTGTTGGCATCTCAGCCACCTCAGCCACCACCTCTGCCATTGTGGGGATGGCAGCCTGGAGAAAGAGGGGCAGAAGCTGGTGAGGAACCAGGAACCTGAGGAGAGAGGGGGAAATCTCATGAGTTTGCCTGCCCATCCTGTTACTTACCAGCTGCTACCAATCAAGAAGTCTTACTTCAACGTTTATGCCTCAGTCTTCATGATGCTGTATCTCTGAAGCCTACACATGCCCCATGGCAGTCAGACATCTGCAGGAGAGAAAGCACTTCTCAGCCTGGCCTCTGATACTGCCCTCTTCATCCAGAGGGCCAGCCATACCCTTTCTGAGAACATAGCAGCCTTTGCCTGCTGGGTAGTTTCCTCTTTGTGCAATACCTTTCCTCCTTCTCTTACACAAACACACAGAGGTACCCTAAAGTGTTTAAGAACATAGGCCCTGGGCCGGGTGCAGTAGCTCACACCTATAATCCTAGCACTCTGGGAGGCTGAGGCACGATTGCTTGAGCTCAGGAGTTTGAGACCAGCCTGAGCAAGAATGAGACCCCATCTCCACTAAAAATAGAAAAATCAGCTGGGTGTGGTGGCGTGTGCCTGTAGGCTGAGGCAGGAGGATCACTTGAGCCCAGGAGTTGGATGTTGCTGTCAGCTAGGCTGACACCATGGCACTCTAGTCCAGGTAACAGAGCGAGACCCTGTCTTTCAAAAAAAAAAAAAAAAAAAAGAACATAGGCCCTGGAACCAGACTGCTCTCAACTTAAATCTGAGCTCTACCACTTATTTCCTCTCTCTGAGATTATTTTCTCACCTGTAATATGGGGCTAAAAGTAGTACTGATACAAAGTCCCTGGTACTTGTTAAAGGTTAGCTATAACCATTACTTGTAGTTTTCCAGAAAGGTTGTTTTGGACCCTAAGTCTTTGAGGCTGCTAATCTCTCTGCCGAAAAAGTTCTCTCCTTTTTTTGTCTGGCAAACTCCTACCCAGCACCTCTTTTGTGAGCCTTCTCTGACAACATTTCTATATCCTCAGGGTGGTGGCCACTCCTTCCTCCTTGGGGTTCCTCCTCCACGGGGTTCCTATGGTATCCTGTGCCACCTCTAACACAGTAAATATCGTAAGCTTGGGATGGCATCTCTATAGCCGTCACTGGACTAAGAGAGCTTGTGGGTCTGATTCATCGTAGGGGCTCCAGTTACCAACAAAACCAAAGACGAGGGACAAGAATTTTAACTTTCAAACTTCAGTCTATGTGTCCCATCTCCCCTTCTACTTGTGTTAGCTCAACCCAACCCAGGCCCCTTCACAGGGCAGGACCTCCGAGTCCATTCAGCAAATGACTGCCCCCTCCCAGGCCTGGCAGCTAATCTTGTGAATCCAATCTCCACCTTCCTTATCTCTTCTCTCCACCACATTTGTTAGTGCCTGAGGGCAGGTGGAGTTTAGCTTGCAGCCCTGCATGTAAAAGTTTCTCATATTAAGCTCCCAGAAGGCAGGGATTTTAGCCTGTTCATCAGTGGGGTATTTCCAGTGCCAAGAACAATGCCTAGAACACAGTAGGCACTCAGATAGTGAATGAATGATGCTCCCTCTGGAAGTGAGGCCCTGAGAGTTTAACTGTCTCTGTGTTCATTTCACTTCTACCAGACCAACTCTCCAATTAGACATGAATTCCCACAATACACAGCTCAGCATAGACCCTGCTTTTGGTTGGTGCCCAATAAATGTTCCTTGAGTAAATGATTCACTAAAAGTCCAGGAACTAAACTTACCTTATCTATTATTTCAACTCCCTCACTAATTTTTGGGTTGCCAGAGCCCTGCACACAACAGTTATTCCATAAAAGATCTTCCTGGGATTACTCAACCTGGGGCCCAAGAGTTCCATTTTTCCTTGTTTACAGCCTCACTCTAAACAAGAGAACTCCCTTCCGGCTAGGCCTGGTGCCTGCTGCAAAGCTTGCACAAAACAGGCACCCAGTAAATGTCTCTCTAGAAGGCAGCCCGGGAGGCCTAAAATTTGCATTTTCCTCGTCCACATTCCCCTTTCCCAATCTTGGATTGCGAACTATCAGGGGGAGGAATGGGGATTTTCACACAGTAGATCAGTTAGTCCTTCCAGGAACGAACCCCCACCAGGGCCCTAGAAGTTCAACTTTCCCGCTGCACAACGCTTTTCTTCTACCAGACTCATCTCGGCAGCCTGAGAGCTCCCTGTAGGGCTTTGGGGTTCGGTGGGGAGCGAGCTCAAGCGTAGGGTCCTGCACACCCCAGCTCAACCAACGCTCCGGGGCATACAGGAAGGAGCGCTCTCCTGCCACCCTGCGCCGCTCCCGCCCTAGCGCAGGCCCCAAAGCTTTTAGACCTCTGATGTCCCCTTCGTTCTCCCTCCGCGCTCTCCGTACGCCCAGAGCTTTCTTCCCCGGCCCACCCCGCGGCGCCCTCACCCGTTTCTCTCGCCTCCTGCAGCCCCTGCAGCTCTTGACACAGACCCCCGGCTCCAGGCGTGTGGGACCCCTCACTATCCACACCTCCCATTGGGCGGCGCCCTTACCCTTGGCGGCCAATCAGAGCCGGTAGCGCAGGGCCCGCGCCCTTGCGCCTGCGTGTTGGCGCTCAGGCGGGGCTCGAGTTCTCCACGCACACATCTGCGCCCTGTGGGCGGGGCTTGGGGCGAGGAGAAGTGCCTGCGTAGTTCTCCCCGGCCGCTCCTTTCTAGGCTCTGAAAGTTCAGTAGAAAGAAGGGGGCAGTCTGGGAGACCGCGGGTCGGTGCAGCGGACTGGGCGGCGGGAGACCTTGACAGATGTCATTTCATAGCTGAAGAGACTGAGCATCTCTGCGAGCAAAGCTTTGGAGCCTGACACACTTGGGGTACTTCTCCTCTCCCGGCCTCAGTTTTACTGCTGTAAAGTGGGCTTGAGTCGCATCCAGTTCAAAGGCTGTTGAGGGGATTGGATGATGTCACACACGTAAAAGCACTCAGCACAGGGCCTACTACACTGCCGGTGTTCACTATGACCCATCTAACAAGGACGTAATCCCTCCTAGTTTGTAAAATTGCTTTCCAGTCCCTCCTACTCTTCGTCTGATTTAATGGTAGTCACTTATCTGGCGCCCACTGTGTGTCCGGCCCAGGAGTGTGCTTCCGTAGGTGACCATTGCCATCCATTTGTTTCACGAGTAGGGAAACTGAGGCCCAGAGAAGAGATGGGAAGGGATTCTTCTCAGGCCACTGCTGCAGACCAAGTAGAGCCAGTGCTGGGTCAGTCCCAGGTCTCCTGCCTCCCAAGGGGACATAATTGTGGGGTTAGGAACTGGTCCGGGGAGAGGACCTATCTTAAGCACGCGCAGGCCCTGACTTTGAGTCACCTAAGTGCGGGGCGGGGCAGCCGTCACACCCAAGGCCCCGTGGCAAGGGGACTCACTGATACCCTGACACCGCAGCCTCTATGCTGACTTCCCAGACAGACCTGCTCCAGTTGGTGCAGGTTAGAGAAGAGGCATCTGCGCCGCTCTGTCACCTTAGAGGGGCTGTTGTGATCCCGGGTGGGGATGTCTGTGAGGAAGGGTCATGATGGATGCCATTGGGGGATACACAGTAGGGGCGAAGGAGTCTGTTGTGATTTGGTAGGAGGTGTCAGTATGAGATGAGGGAGTCTTGGTCTCTATCAGGGGAAGAAACTTATAGATGGGGGCGGGGTTTCTGTTGAATAGGGAGGGTGTTCCAGTCGGGATCATGAGACATCACAATTGAGATGTAGGTTCCTGGTTGCCAGTAGGAATGAGGAACAATCTAATGGAGAAGGAGTGTCCAGGTCCCGATCATGAGGCCCAGGCACCGCGGGGAGCCAGGCATGTTGTGATTGTGGTCCTTTGCCACAGGCATCTGGGGGCAGTGGTAATGTGGGCGTCTAGGTAGTGATGACGAGGGGGCTGTAGTCCATGAGAATAATTCCAACAGGTCGTGACATTGGGGCTACAGGGACCAGGTGGCTTAAGTCACGGGAGGGAATTAGGGACTCTGAAACCGGGTAAGAGCTCAGGCCCCAGATGCAGCGCCACGCTCGCTCTGCGCAAGCGCAGCACAGGCAGGCCCGGACGCTTCAGTTGGGGGCGGGTAAGGCAGCCCAGGAAGGGCGGGGCTTGAAGGCCTCATTCTGCGCTTGCGCGTAAGGGGCGTGGCGGTCGCACCTGCGCGAGTTGGGAGAAGGAGGAGGGGCGAGGTGACGCAGGCGTAATAATAGAGAAGGTGCCAGAAAGATCCAAAACAAGTGGCTGCGGCCGTCGCCCAGGAGTCTTCGGTCGCCGGAATCCGGTGAGGGTGTAGAGAAGCCTAATGGCGCCCGGTGGCGAGTAGATGGAACCACCTAGGCTGCGGGGAGAGGGCGGGGCCGCCCTTGCAGGGCGAGGGTCGGCTTTGGACGGTACCACCTGTGTGGAGAGAGGGCTGCCTCGGTCCGTCCCACTTGTAGTGAGCAGAGGGTCGCTTTCGGGCGGTACCACTTGGATGGAGCCGCGGGACTAATCGGACGGTACCACTGGGGAGCCGCGGGGCAAGTCCGGGCGGTATTATCCAGAGTCACAGGGCAGCGGGCAGGGTGGCCCGGCGTGGGCCCCGGGCTTGTTCGGGCCGCATCCCTGGGTCGGGTCGGAAGCTGGCTGGGAACGTACCACCTGGGCAGGGGCGTTCAGGCTCTGCGGCCCGGCTGGTCTGGACGAGCGGGGTCTGGCGTCTCGACCTGTTACTAGGGGACTTCGGGCGAGACCATTCCCTTCTGGGGGAGGGGGAAGCTGGGCCGAGTGGGGGTGTGGGAGCGGCCCTGCCTGGCGCGGCGGGGTTGGGGACACGCACTGGCGGTGTGGGCTTCGGGCCTCCGCGTCGCTGACCACTGTCTCCTTCCCACGGTGTGGGTTCTAGGCCTCGGTTTTGAGCTTGTTCCGCCTCCTTCCCCCGGGAATGGCGTTGTCTGGGTCGACCCCGGCCCCGAGCTGGGAGGAGGATGAATGCTTGGATTACTACGGGATGCTGTCGCTTCACCGTATGTTCGAGGTGGTGGGCGGGCAACTGACCGAGTGCGAGCTGGAGCTCCTGGCCTTCCTGCTGGACGAGGCCCCCGGCGCCGCTGGCGGTTTGGCCCGTGCCCGCAGCGGCCTGGAGCTGCTGCTGGAGCTGGAGCGCCGCGGGCAGTGCGACGAGAGCAACCTGCGGCTGCTGGGGCAACTCCTGCGTGTGCTCGCCCGCCACGACCTGCTGCCGCACCTGGCGCGCAAGCGGCGCCGGCCAGGTAGGTTTGAATGGGAGGGTGCCAGACTTCCGGTGAGGAGAGGGCCTTGCTCCTGCTGGGTTCCCATGTCAGACAGCCTGTGTCCCAGGCCACCCCTCCTTTTCCCGCAATATTAATGAGAAACACGAGAGGGAGGAGGCCATGACTTTGGGAGGGATGAGCTTGTAGAATTTGGTCATGTCAATAATAATGTTAATGGCTACTGTTTATGGAGAGCTTGTTTCATGCGAGGAGCAGCTGTAAGCTCTATATGAATTGTCTCTTTATGTTCTTCAAGTAATCCCACGAGGAAGTCCTCTTACTCTTTGCACTGTGCAGAGGAAATAAGTTCAGAGAAGTTAAGCAACTTGCCCACATGTAAGAACTCAGTCTGTGTACCAGGTATAAGGGATATGAGGTGTGGTGCTAACAAGGAGTTTGTTCCGTGAAGTTTGCAGTTAGGGGGGCAGTGAGACTGTAAAACACACAAACAACCAACTTACTTTTAGATGTGGTTGTAGAGAGACTAAAAGTAATGGAATTGAGAGACTTGGGAGGGCAGCAAAGTGAAAGGAGGCTGCTTTAGATTGGATAACCCGTGAAGAGCTTTCTGAGAAGATGACATTTAAACTGGGACTGACTGCCAGCCATGCATAGATCTCAGAGGAGAAAATTCCAGGCGGCATCCAAGGCCTGAGGTGGAAATGAGCTTGGCATCATCAGAGGCCAGTGTAGCAGGAACAGAGGGGACCCAAGCACGGGCAGAGAGGTAGACGAGAAGCCATGTCATGAAAGGGCTTGCAGGTAATGTAGCTAGAAAGTGTGGGAGCCAGCATTCAAACCCGCCTGGTTTGTCTCCAGAGTTGATGCCCTTAATCCTCGTGAGGGAAGTGCTCCTGGAGGATAGCAGTCTTCAGAGGTGAGGAGCTGGGAGGGTTTCAGACTGCTGCTAGCCCTGTGCATGCATAGGCTTTTGAGCCCCTGGCTGGGTCACTAGAGGTGTAGTGGCTAGGTTGGGGAGGGGAGATTATGGGCTTCCCTGACCCGGAGTAGGCCTATGGGATTTAGATGACCAGGAGAAGGACAGCTCTAGGCAAGGGCTGACAGTGTTTGGGAAAAATATGTCTGAAGGTCAGGCTGTAGAAGAGATTTGGGGAGCCTGCAGAGAGGCCTGCTTACTCCTTAGGGCCTCAGGGAGAGCTGGGGACAGGTGGGGTTGGGGGAAGGGGCCATTGCAGGGATCCTGATGGTGACTACTTACAGTTTGAGCTGTGTAGACATAGGTTGGCTAGCCCAAAGAGGTGAGGAGTTCTCTGTCTCAGGAGGCATCTGAGCAACCTCTGGGCAGGTGTTTGAGAAGGAGTGGATATTTGGGCTCCAACCTCTGGGGAACTTAGGCACCTTGTGGTGCAGGCTTTCTTCTAGGGATGGGAATTGGCAGCAGGAGGCTGAATGCTTCTTCCCTTTCTTCTCTTCCCTTAGTGTCTCCTGAACGATACAGCTACGGCACCTCCAGCTCCTCAAAGAGGACAGAGGGCAGTTGTCGTCGCCGTCGGGAGTCAAGCAGTTCTTCAGATTCTCACCAGGGTCAGTGGGAGACAGGTGAGCCCAGCTGAATGGGCATGAGGGCAGTATCCCTCTCTTCCTTCTGGACCTCCTCCATCCTGAGGGGGCCTGAGGGGGTCTTTTTGTCTCATTTTCACTGTGTGTGTGTGTTTATTGCTACAGAAGGACTATTTTGAAGCAGCATACAGAATTGTTGCATGTGGTTTCGTATTTCATTTAAGTGACATGACATTGTGCGTATTGTTCTGTACCTGGTTGCCTTTAC
Organism: Lepilemur ruficaudatus; assembly: GCA_963574885.1. Lineage (NCBI taxonomy): Eukaryota > Metazoa > Chordata > Mammalia > Primates > Lepilemuridae > Lepilemur > Lepilemur ruficaudatus. The sequence goes on along the minus strand of CAUYRT010040946.1, from coordinate 17,495 downwards.
TGGATATATTTCTGAGATTTATTCATATTCAGTACTTCCGATTGGTTTCTTTTAATTGCCGTGCCCCAATTATTTAATGTCTCGCCACAGTTTTTTTATTGTGTAAAATTTCAAACATATAGAAAAGTTGGAAGGTGAGTACAGTGAACATCTACTGCTCAGATTCAATAATTATCAACATTTTGATTTATGTATATATGTAATTCTGGTATTTCTGTTGAATTCTCTGAAAGTAAATTACATCAGGATGCTTTACCCCTAAATTAGCAGGCATCTATGAAGAATAAGGATATTCTCCTAAACCACTTTAAGACTGTTGTCATACTTAAGAAAATAATTACTAATTCTCTGATATCCTGATGGTCCATTTTCAAATATCCCAAGGTTGTCTCAATGTTCAGAATCTGTTTATAGTTATTATGCATTCAGTTATGTTTCTTTAATCTTTCACTACGTAGAACAAAAACTTCTCTGCCCGCTATACATTTTTGTTTTTTCCCATGACATTGACTTATCTACCCTACCAGGCCAGTTGATTTGTAGCCTGTCCCAATTATTTCTGGATCTGTCTGATTATTTCCTAATGGAGTCTTTCAACTTGTCCAACTCTTCCCCCTATATTTTCTGATAAGTGGGAGTTGTGTCTGCAGGCTTGGTTAGATTCAGTTTACACCACATTTTTGGCAGGAATACTCCTTGGTTAATGCTGTCTACTTCATATTGGAGCACATCACGAGGCATGTACAGTCTGGTTTTCCCTATGTGAGTGGAGAAGTTTGATCACTTGGTGAAGGTGATGTCTGCCATGTTTATCCATTGTAAAGGGACTTTTCATTCCCATTACAGTTAGTAAACAACCTAGGGGGTGATACTTTGCCACATCCTGTTCCCCAACAGCCATTCACCCAGTGGGTTCAGCATCTGTGAGCACTGCGTGAACCAGTTATTACATTGGTATTTGCAAAATGGTGATTTTCTAATTCTTTTTTTTTTCCTATTTGTATTATATGCTGGAATTCTTTCATTTCTTCCTATTCCTCTCTCCTTCGTTTTTTTTTTTCTGTCACTATGGATTCATGCATTATTATTTACTTTGTTACAGTCAATTAGTCATTTTTCATAAGGTTCAAATTGGCCAGGCTCTGTCCTTCTGACCCGTCTCCATCATTCTTCCTGCTTTATGGCACTGTAAGATGTCCTGGGCCCACTTTGAACCTTCCTAGCCTTAGAATCAACTGTTTTTCAAGGCCTCTCGTTTCTTTGAGGCTGTGGTATTTAGAGACCAAGATCTAGGTGCTCAGTGTGTATATTGCTTCTAGGTTCTTTCAGTGAACAAAGCTAGAGACTTTGCTTTTTATTTTTTTAAAAAGTTCCTATTAGGGCCGGGCGTGGTAGCTCACGCCTGTAATCCTAGCACTCTGGGAGGCCGAGGCAGGTGGATCGCTCAAGGTCAGGAGTTCAAAACCAGCCTGAGCAAGAGCGAGACCTCGTCTCTACTATAAATAGAAAGAAATTAATTGGCCAACTAAAAATATATATATATAAAAAAAATTAGCCAGGCATGGTGGCGCATGCCTGTAGTCCCAGCTACTTGGGAGGCTGAGGCAGAAGGATCGCTTGAGCCCAGGAGATTGAGGTTGCTGTGAGCTAGGCTGACGCCACGGCACTCACTCTAGCCCGGGCAACAGAGTGAGCCTCTGTCTCAAAAAAAAAAAAAAAGTTCCTATTAGTGTTTTTAATTTCAGATTAATGTTACAAGGACTTTTTAATAGTTAATGTCATGGCTCTTAACATTGAGATAGGGATTTATTTGCTTTATTTTATAACAGTAATAAAATAGCATCAAAATCAGTACCATTGCTGAATATTTCTACTGAATGAAACAGATTTGTGATTCTTTTTGTTCTCTGAGCGTATCCCACTGAAGAGTTTACAGTCAGTATGTTCTTCAAGTTACTTGAAATAGTTCTTTTCTCTGAGCATTCATGTTATCAATTATGTATATAATTTGGTTCATTTGTTTCTGTTTGTATTTAATTTTATGGTTTCTTTGTAACTTGTTGAATGTGTAAAACAGTAACCTGACTCAAAAATCAAAACTAATGTATAAAAAACTTGTTCTTAGACTTGTCATTTCCACTGTTGCCCTTCCCCCCAAGTAGACAGGTAATCAATTTCATTCATTTCTAATTTGTCCTTCTGGTTTTTCATCTTGCAAATACATATATTTTTTTTCTCCTTTCTTTTATTGTTCATTTTTTTTTAGAGGCAGAGTCTTCGCTCTGTCACCCAGGCTGGAGTGCACTGGCACGATCGTAGCTCGCCACAGCCTCCAACTGATTCCTGGGTTCAAGTGATCCTCCTGCCTTGCTGGGACTACAAGTGCGTACCACCGTGCCTGGCTAATTTTTAAAAATTTTTTGTGGAGACAGGGTCTCAGTATGTTGCCCAGGCTGGTCTTGAAATCTTGGCCTCAAGGGATCCTCCTGGTTTGGCCTTCCAGGCCTTCCAAAGTGCTGGAATTAACCGAGCCCAGCCATTTTTTCTCCTTTCTTGTGCAAAGTGTAGCATCCTGTGGATATTTATTTTGCATCTTCTTGCTTTATTTCCCTAAACTATCCTGGAAACTACTGCATATTCCCGTTTCTTCTTGCCAGACACATTGTTTTCAGGTTTTCATTTTCATTTCAATCAATTATAAATGATTGCCCTGTGGCTGCTGTCATGCCTGTGTCCTGGTGTGAGTATGCAAAGAGTTCACTAGGGTCAGAGTGGACTGGGCCTGCTGGATGGTGGGGTGTGTTCCTCCGCCCTTCTAGGTGATGCTAGATGGTACTGTAGTCCTCATCTTCTAGACAGGGCCACTGAGACACAGAGGCAGAGGGGCTCACTCAAGGGCTCAGCACTGAGATCCCCTGTACTCTTCCCTGGACACCTGCCTTGGCACTCCAGCTGTCATCCTGGTCCTCAGCCCACCACATCTTTTCCCCCCAGGTTCCCCCCCAACCAAGCGGCAGCGGCGGAGTCGGGGCCGGCCCAGTGGTGGTGCCAGACGGCGGCGGAGAGGGTGTCCAGCTGCCCCCCAGCAGCAGCAAGAGCCAGCCAGGCCTGCCTCTGAAGGCAAAGTGACCTGCGGTAGGTGTCTGGGGACCTTGGGAATGCACGTGTAGTGCCCAGAGCAGGCTGTAGAGTCAGAGGGTGGGCGAAATGGCCTGGGATTGGAGAGCCTGCAGCTGGCGGAGAGGCTGCAGCTCTCATTCTCCCAGTCAGCACAGAGGAATTCTTGTCCTTTCTCTTGCCATCTTGTTTGTCTACTTCCTACCCATAGTTGAAGGACCTACTCGTGGACACCTCCTTCGGGGAGCCTTCCCTGCCAAACCCTGTCCTAGTTTCATTTGTTAATTCGGCAAACTTCTGCAGGGTTTACTTAGTCTACAGTCATTTCTTGTGCAGTGGTGGAATATCACAAGGGTTAAATAAGGACCCTGGGTCAGGCTGCGTGATTCACATCCTGGCCTTGACACTCACATAGGCTGTCTGACCTCTCTTTGCCTCAGTTTGCATATCTGTAAAATGAAGCTGATAATGGCACTTTCCAACTAGGGTTGTTGTGAGAAAAAACAAGTTAACCCACTTGGGACAGTGCCTGGCTCAGGGCCTGTGCGAGCTAAGGGTCTGCTGTTACCCTCGCTGCGGCTGTGCAGCGTGCTTGGGGCAAGACTGCAGCAGCGAGGTCCCTGCCCTTGTGGAGCGGGCCCTCTGGTCAGGTGACACCTTGGTGAACTGCAGATCATTTTAGACAGTAGTAAGTGCCACAAAGAGTGGGGAGCAGATGAGGGAGCCAGGTGGGGCTGCAGCTGGGCCTGGCAAGGCAGGGGGGCGGGTGTGGGAGTTTGGATTTTACTCTGCGTGTTAACTGTTATCAGAGGGTTTTAAGTAGGTGAGTGACGTGATCTGGCACTTCTTTTTCAAGGAGCTCTGACCCCCTCTGGAAAATGAGTAGATAAGTGAGTGAGGGTTTATAAATTGCCCAGGACAGTGCTGGGCATTCAGTATGTCTCTGTGAGGCATGTGTTACATAGATTAAATTATGTGGAAGCAGGGAAATGAGTGAAATATCTGTGAAGCCCAACGAGGAAGAGAGGGCAGAGTTCTGGCCTGGGCTAGTCACATTAGAGACATGAGAAGGGGTGACTAAGGAAATAAGGAAAGATTTTGGACACAAGGCTGACTGCAGACAGGTTGGGATGGGTGGGTTGGGGACTCTGCCATGGAGACTCATGCTCAGACTCACCCTCAAGAAATTCCACCTGGTCCTATGGAGAGGACACAGCTGTGGGCACCTCCCAGCCCAACTGTGGTACTCCGTTCTCTGAATTGGGCAAGCCTGGCGATGCAGAAGGGATTGAATGTGGTGTCGAAGCTTCCGGAGTTCCTAGGCTGCAGGGGAGACAGACGAGGGAAGTGGCAGCCAGGCTGGTATGACAGGTGCCAACAGGTAGTGTGAGCACAAGGGCTCTGAGGTGTGCAGGGAGCCCTCTGGCCAGCCCCAGTTTCCCTGTGGAAGTGCCAGCTCCAGGACAAGCTTGAGGAAGCTGGAAGAGGAATGGGGATGGCATTCCTGACAGAGGGACCCATCCATACCGAATGTCCACAGCGTGGGATGTGGTCAGGGCTGAGTCAGTCTGCTGGGAGCAGAGGCTTTCTGGGTGGGAGTAGGGGGCAAGGGACAGGTAGGGGTCCTGAAGGTTTGGACTTTATTCTGGCACAGGAGGGAGCCATTGAAGGGTTCATTTGTTAATTCCTTTCCCTAGTTTTTATTAGTATCGTCTCTGTGCCAGGCACTGTTGTAGGCATTGAGGACACAGAATTTGACCAGGTGAGGAAAATCACTGGCCTCGGGAATTTATATTATAGTGGGCAAGACAGATAACTTGCAAAGAAGCCAGTATATCATGAGACATCAGCTAGCAAGTGCTGTAAAGAAACACAAAGCCAGGGAGGGGGCAGAGAGAGCTGTGCGCTCTGTGGAACCTGGGGAAGCACCTCTTCGGAAGGGCTGAGACCGCATGGTGGGATGGGAAGAGGGAGCTTTGGGGGACCTCAGGGGAGCACAGGGAACAGCAGGTGTACAAGGAAGGAAAGGTTCAGGGGAGGAGGCTGATGTGGAAGCTGGAGGTCAGGAGACTAAGGAAGAACTGGTGAGATGCTGAGGCTCAGGGTGGAAGATCAGACAGCTCTGTGTCCCCAGGAGACCTAGGCCTGGGGGTGCTTCCTGCTGCCATTTGCAGAGCCTCTAGCCTGCAAAGCACCCATATCTGCCTCCTAGTGCCCCTCGTGGCCCTCCATGCAGTGGGCATCACACCCACTTCATAGATGAGTACGGATACCTGTGTTGGGTGCCATCAGGAGGAATAGAGCCAGCCCTGGGTCCTCAGACAGCTCCTGGCTTGAGGGGCAGGGCTCGAGAGGGTGGCTGCTGGGTGATGACTGTCTTCCAAGTCAGAGCCACCAGTCTGGCTGGGCAGGTGAGGGAGTCACTGCCTCAGGGAGAACAGGAGCAGGCTAAGGGAAGCTTCAGGTCTTTTCCCTGAGGCCAGGAGCTTGTTACCAGGGTGTGGCCAGGGCTTGATGGGAGTAAGCTGGTCTGACTGCTGACTCACCAGGCAGGGTGGGGCTGGAGTGAGGCTCTCCCCATCTAGGCCCCTGTTTTCCCTTCTGAGAAATGGAATGGCTTACCCTAGTGAGACCAAATGCCAGACGTGGAAGGAGGCCCTCCTGACTAGCTGTAGAAGAGGCCTGCCGATCTTACTTCTTGCCTGTGACACCGGGAGGGTTTGGCCCCCTAGTCATCTGCCCTCCATTGAGGGACAGAACTAGACTGAGCTCTCAAGTGACTGAAGGTGTGAGGAGGGAACTTGGGGATCGTGGGCTTGGACACAGGATATCTGAGTTTCCACGTCTCTCTCAGGGTAAGTACTGGGCATGTTGCTCGCCTGATCTTGAATTCTCAAAACAGCCATTGAGGTAGGGGTGACTTCCCCCATTGTGCAAAGAAGGAAGCAGGCTGGCAGAAAGGAAGTCACTAGTCTGAGTGGCAGGGGCAGAGCTGTTCATTTGTTTATTCTATGTGGAATATTACATATTCCATATGTATTTATAGAGCGCTTACTACATGCTAGGCACTGCAGGGATGGGAGGCCTTGCCCTCATTGAGCTTGTGTTCTGGTGGGAGGAGAAAACCAAGAGACAGAGATTTCAGATGTCAGGGGAAGGGTGTTCCAGATGGAGGGGACCAGAGGAGCACAGCCCCAAGTGGGACTGTGCCACTGGTGCTTAAGGGGTGGGCAGGAAGCTGGTGAGGCTGGAATGGAGGCGTGATGGGTTAGGAGGTGAGGCAGGAGAGAGCCTGGTGAGCCATGGCCTGGGCTTTGCATTTTTTTAAATTATGGCAAGTATTAATAGTCGGAGGATTTGAGTGACAGGATCAGCTTTGCTCCCCACCACCCCCTACAACTTTTTTTATGGAAAATAGAGCAAAGCAGGTTCAATAGCATAATGAGCCCTCGGATCCCCATCACCAGGCTTCAGTAGTTGTTCGCTCATGGCTGAGCTCATCTCATCAGCCATGTTATTTTGGAGTCAATTCCAGTTTCATCTGTAGATATGTTCCACTGTGTATCTCTGAAAGATAAAAATTCTGTAAGATGTTACATCAAAAAAATTAATAACTCCTTACTATCAAATATTTAGTCAGTGTTCACATTTCTGATTGTCTCATAAATATTGGTTCTCTTGAGTCTCTTCTCCTCTTTAGGATTCCCCACCGTCTGCCCCCCCGCCCCTTAAATTGTGCACGTTGAAAGCAGTTGTCCCGTAGCATTTCCCAAAGACTGGATTTTGCCGATTGCATCCCGCATTAGAGTTGATTTAATGCGTTCTCCTGTCATCTGTATTTCTCAAAAATCAGGTTCTGGTTTGATGTTTTGTTTTTTGCCAGTCTCACTTTCAAGGGGGTACTGTGCTCTTCCATCAGGAAGCAGACAGTGGCTGCCTGTCTTTCTTTGGAGTTAGAGGCAGCTCTTTCTCATTGCCTCAATTCATTAGTTCAGTAGGAGTTGAAGGACTTTACATGTGACATGATGACCCTGGCTTCGTTGTGGGGAAGAGACAAATGAGGCAAAGGTGGAGGCAGATCCTTCAGAGGGTCCCACTGTTGTCCAGAAGAGGATGGTGCTGGTCTGGTGTGGCAGTGGGTTGGGGCCTTTCCACTGAAGCCTGCTGGCTGCCTCTCTGCACCAGGGGTGGAAACTCCCCACCAGCGCTGTGGGAACACAGGTCTGCCTTGTCCCCAGCCCACTCAGCTAGGAACTCTGGAAAGGAAGACCTGAGCGAGGTGCATCTCTGGGCTCCCAGACACACCCAGCTGGTCACCCAGCTTGGGGCCTGCTCCCTCAAAACTGGGAGGTCCCTCCCACTTCCCTCTGTGTCCCATCTGCCCCAGAAAAGAGACTGACAGGGTATGGGGGACAAGAGGGTGGGTGCTAGGGACCTGAGTGGAGGGAGCAGGAGCAGCTCTCCTCTCTAGGAAGTCATACCTTGCCCCCAACCCCTTGACAGGGAACATTTCCCCACAGCTGTCAAAGTGGAAGCAATTCAGCCAGCCCCCAGCCCAGAGCACGCGGGTGCTGGGTGCTCCTCCTGCCTCATCCCTCACTGGGACACTGGGACCAGTCCATCCACTTCCCTCCATGCCTGCTGCTCCCATTCTAGACAGCTACCTGTAGCCCTTCCCTGTCTGCTGCTCTGGCCGCATTCCTGCCAACCTGCCACTTTGACAGAGCAACTGGAGTCGCCTCTGAGTTGGGAGTGCCTGTCCTTCCTACATGCCAGGCACTGGCACTGCTCCTTCCTTGCACTCAGCCACGTCATCTCCAGTAGCCCCACATGAGCAGGTCCAGGGGAGCCTTGTTTTGAAAGGAGGTCACTGAGGTGCAGAGAGGTGTGGTTGCCTCCTGAGGCCCTGGAACCATGGGGCTCTGCTGCTGAGTGAGACTACAGTCCCTGGCTTGGCTGCCGTGTTCAGGCCACACACCCCAGCCCATCAGCCTGGGAATGTCCCAGGTTCTTTATTTTTTGGAAACCAGAGTCTTGCTATATTGCCCAAACTAGAGTGGCATTATTGTAGCTCACTGCAGCCTTGAACTCCTGGGCAAAAGTGGTCCTCCTGCCTCAGCCTCCTGAGCAGCTGGGACTACAGGCTTGTGTCACCACGCCCGGCTAATTTTTCTATTTTTTTTGTAGAGGTAGGGTGTTGCTCTTGCTTAGGCTGCTCTCAAACTCCTGTCCTCACGCAATTCTCCCACCTCTGCCTTCCAAAGTACTAGGATTATAGGTATGAGCCACCATGTCTGGCCCCGAGTTCATTTTTTCTCTGGACTTTCATGAGTGCTTTTGTCTCTTCTGGAAGTGCCATTCTTCCCTTTTCTCCTGTTTTACTATCTAAATCTAATTGTCCTCCACATTTCACTTCAAATGTCATTTCTTAGGTCCTCTCTGATCCTTTCAATCTAATTTATAACATGTTATTTTTTTCTTGGCCTTCAGGATGTCTTTTAATTATATATTCATGGGCATGGTTGTATGAGAGGCAGCAAACAGGATAGGGGTAGTTCAGAACTTGAGCTCTGGAGCCAGGCACCTCAGATAGAATTCCAGCTCTGCCAGTTCCTACCTTTGTGGTCTTAAGCAGATGACTCAACTTCTGTGCCTCAGTTTCCCCATCTGCAGAAAGGGAAATAACAGCAGCATCTTACAGGTTTGTGGGGATGATCAGAAGGGTCAACAGAGCTGGACAGAGTGGCACGAATCTGTGGTCCCAGCTACCCGGGAGGCTCAGGCAGGGGGATCACTTGAGCCCAGGAGTTTGGAGCTGCAGTGAGCTGTAATGACACCTCTGCACTCCAGCCTGGGGGATAGAGTGAGACCACATCTATTATAAAAAAAAAAAAGCCAACAGATGTGAAGTATGTAGTACTGTGCCAGCCCGTAGTGAATACTGTGTAAGTGTCACCTGTTGTTATTTTAATGAGAGATGAAGCATGTGCTTCAGGGCAGGAATGGAGCAGGAGCTCAGAGAATGCTTGTCTTCTCCTCTGCCTGGTGGAGCCTCCCCGTCCTCTCCCTCGGTGTATTCTGATGTTGTTTTCTGGATCAGAGGTTGGACTCTGGTGAAGGATTTCCTCACCTGTAAACAGGAGTAACAAAAGTGCTCTGAGGATTAGGTGGGCTGATGGGAAGGCCCTTGAGTAGGGCGTGGCATGTGGGATATGCTCCCTAACTATGGGTTACATGTCTCCCTGTCTCACACAGCAGGGCCCTCGTGTCACCCTAGCATGCCTGGCACTCATTGAATATCTGTTGAATGAGAGATTGAGCAGGGACACATTTGAGTCAGCCTTGGCCCTGTCCACCCCCAACGTGATGAGGGCTCTGGGTGAATAGACAGATAATTTATACCACAGGTCCCGCACCAATCCATGCTGAAGAGAAGGGTGAGCTGGGAGAGGATGTGGGGTTCTGGGAGCTGAGCCTTGGGGATGTTCTGGATGGAGGAGGTGGACAGGTCATTTTGTGAGTGAGTAAGGCTTGTGTTGGGAGCACTTTGTTGTGACTGGAGGGAAGGGTATTGGTGGAGTTGATGAAAGAGGAGCTTGGCTCAGAGACGCACTCAAAAGAGATGAAGGCCTGGGTAGGAGGCGTTGGGGTAGAGAGGTGGGTGTCGAAATCCCAGTTCCTGTTTCTGGGTGCCTTCTGTGTCGTAGGCCCTGAGTCAAGCGTTTTACGAGTTGCCTTATTTAGTCCTCATGACTCCACTGTGCAGCAGGAACCTCTTGTTTGTCTGTTTTTCAGATGAGGAAACTGAGGCTCAGAGAGGTGAGGTCACGTGCTCAAGGCCCCAAAGCTAGAGAGTGGCAGAGCTGGGACTCACCTCAAGGTCTGTGGGACACTGCCACCTGGCTCTGCCACTGACCAGCCCTGTGTGGCCTTGAACAGGTGCTGCTCCTCCCATGTTGATCAAGGGCATGGCCAGACCGAGGGCACAGGAGTCAAGGCTGTGGGCCAAAAGGGCTTATCTGGTCCTCAGGATAGAGGGAGCTGGGCCTGAATGCCGTGGGAGGGCTTGGGGGCTAAGGCTGGGCAGGCTTCCCTGGGCCTTGAGTGGGGAGGATGGGGTTCCCCAAGAGCCAGAAAGAGGAAGGGTTTGGGGTGGGAGGAGGAAGTGGGTGGAGCTGAGAAGTCATCTAGGGGACCTGCCTTCTGCTTTCTGTTTTGTGGCTGGCTGACATGGTCTGTGAAAGGTGAAGGGAGCCCATAGCGTGAGACTTACCTTCCCAGAGCCTCAGTGTCCCCATCTGTCAAATGGGCTGAAGGTGGTCCCTGCCCCACAGGGCTGATTGTGCTGAATCCCCAAGGGTCGAGCATTTGTTACATTAGAGTAGTTGACGGCTGCCATTCTGGGAGCACCCATTGGGCACCGTGCACAGTGCTAGCCTGTTCCTTTCTATCCATTGCTCTTTTTTTTTTTTTTCTTGAGACAGAGTCTCACTCTGTTGCCCGGGCTAGAGTGAGTGCCGTGGTGTCAGCCTAGCTCACAGCAACCTCAGACTCCTGGGCTCAAGCGATCCTTCTGCCTCAGCCTCTCGAGTAGCTGGGACTACAGGCATACACCACCATGCCTGGCTAATTTTTTCAATATATATCTTTAGTTGGCCAATTAATTTCTTTCTATTATTAGTAGAGACGGGGTCTCGCTCTTGCTCAAGCTGGTTTCGAACTCCTGACCTTGAGCGATCCGCCCGCCTCGGCCTCCCAGAGTGCTAGGATTACAGGCGTGAACCACCGCGCCCGGCCATTGCTCTCTTTTTAATACTCTTTATGGCAGGGATCATTCCCTGGTTTAGGCAGGAACCTGTGTTCAGAGAGGTGGGGACTTGTCCCAGATCACACAATGAGTGCCTGAAGGTTCCAGGGTTGGAATCAGAAACCTGCTGTCTGGGGCATGGGAGGTTAACTGACCTCTGTCAAGCACGGCCACTGCCTGGCATTGTGACTTGGGCAAGTCACTTCACTTCTCTTGGCCTCCATTTCCTTACCTGTAAATTGGGAGTGATGATAGGGCCTGCTTCACAGGGTGGTTTGTGGATTAAATGAGTTCATATGATTCAAGCACTGAAGTAGTGCCTGGCAGATAGTCAGCACTCTGTAGGTGTTGCCTGCTGTTCGTTTCCGGCTTCCTCCTGATCCTCAGGATGGCCTTGTTGGGTGTGTGGAGAATGGTACTGTTACTAGTCCCATTTCACGGATGGGAATTCAGAAATCCCAGAGTAGAGGTTGATATGCCTGAGTTCACGTTTGCAGGGATAGCCCTAGAAGTGCTGTGTCCTGTCCCCTGTGCAGAGCTACCACCTCATTTGGACAGATTTGGATAGAGTTGTAAGTGACAGAAATGCAACTGAAACTGGCTTAAGCAGAAAAGGGAATCGATTGTAGCCGAAAATCCTGGCAGGGTGTGATCCTGGGCTCTCACATGATGAACTGAGGAATTCTTTTCGATCAATAGCCCTGTGTAGGCTTCCTTCTCTTCTCTCTCAACGGCACAGTGGCCTCCAGCAGCTCTGGGCTTACAGCCTACATCATAGCAGCCTCCGTGGAGAGAGAACACTTGACTCCCAGTAGAGCCAGCACAGGTCCAGCCTGGACTCTGCTGGGCCTGGTCAGGCCCCTGTGCCTCCCTGGTGCCTGCTTGAGAGGGATGGGGATGTGGTTGGCCCCATGTGAATCTCATTGAGGGGTGGCTTGTGAGGCTTGTTGCCTAAAGGCAATTCATTAGTTCATGTATTGGTTCTTTCACAAATACATATTGAGCACCTACTGTGTGCCAGAGTTCTACAAATGAACAAAACAGACAAAACTCCCTTCAGGGAGCTCCTATTAGTGGGGAGGCAGATGGTAACAGGATAGTAACCCATAGAGCAGGTTAGAAGGTGCTAAGTGCCTTGGGCAAAAACTGGGGAGGGTGTGGGAACCTGGGCATGCCATGGGAGGGGTGGTGGGTGGGTGGGTGCCGTTGTAAATAGGTTGGCCCCAGGTGGGCCTCCTTGGTAAGATGGAGTTTGAGCAAAGACCTGCAGAAAATGAGGGAGCAGGACCTGCGGAGGGAGGTCTGGGGAAAGAGCACCCAGCCTTGGGGAGAGGCAGGCCGATGTGGAGCCCCCTGGTGGTTGGGGGAGCAGCAAGAAGGATGCAAGGTCAGAGGTCAGAGAGGTAACGGAGCCCAGACCACAAGAGCTGTGGAGGCTGTCAGGGCGTCGCTGAGCTTGGGTGTGGCCTGCGGAAGGGGGCTGAGGGAGGAGCCTGCCAGAGGAGGCTGGAGGGAGGAAGGGTGGTGTTCTGTGTCAGCCCCTCCCTGATGAGTTTCTCCTCTCCCCCTACTCCCCGCAGACATCCGGCTCCGGGTTCGAGCAGAGTACTGTGAGCATGGGCCAGCCTTGGAGCAGGGTGTGGCATCCCGGCGGCCCCAGGCGCTGGCGCGGCAGCTGGACGTATTTGGGCAGGCCACTGCAGTACTGCGCTCAAGGGACCTGGGCTCCGTGGTGTGCGACATCAAGTTCTCAGAGCTCTCCTATCTGGACGCCTTCTGGGGCGACTACCTGAGTGGTGCCCTGCTGCAGGCCCTACGGGGCGTGTTCCTGACTGAGGCCCTGCGTGAGGCTGTGGGCCGGGAGGCTGTCCGCCTGCTGGTCAGCGTGGACGAGGCCGACTATGAGGCTGGCCGGCGCCGCCTGTTGCTGATGGAGGAGGAGGGGGGGCGGCGCCTGACGGAGGCCTCCTGATCCCAGATCTGGCAGGACTGACCCCGCCTCCGAGTCTCTGGGCCACCTTCACCCCCGGAGGACAACCATCTCTGCCCCTACAGGACTGTCACTTCAGCAGCTCTGAGGACTGTGACCGGACCAGGATGGCACGCCCCTTGACAGTCCCCTTGCACAGGATGTGGCTCTGAGGCCTAAACCACTTCCAGCTGAGTTTCCTTCCCAAACTTCCCCCACCCCTGTGTGTTCCCTGAGCCTCTGGCAGCCAGGAGCTCCTGTGTCCCTGAAGGGAGGGAGGCATATCCACACACTCACCAACGGCCCCCTGCACATCGTGTCTCTGATCTTGGGCTATCTGCACGTGCATGCGTGCACACACACTCATACACACTGCCCCCTCTGAAATCTTCCCATGGCCCCTGCCCTGGCCTGTTCCACACACTTCTTTGGCCTAAGGGCTTCTCTCTCAGGATCTCTGATTTGACCACCCCCAACCTGGACTTCAGCCACACCAGTGGGTACTGGAGCTAGGGTGCTCATGGGGCCTGCTCACCTTGCCCACACATGTCTAGCCGGGGCTCTGCCCAGCTTCCACACACAGACTCAACTCCTCTCACCTTCCCTCTGCTTCCCAGAGCTAGACACAGACTTGCACCCAGACCCTCACATGTGGGTGTTGTGGCAGCATCAGACCAAGGCCTGCTGTTGCCCATGGGGCCAGGACCAGGAAACAACTGCCTTCTTGGAAAGGGAAGGCAAAGGCTTGGGGGCTGATGGGAAAGACCTTTCTCTAATGGCACCAATAAAACTGCCCTGGATGGGGCATAGGTGGGCATCAGGCTTTCTAGGACTCTTTTTTTTTTTTTTAATTGTTTTTAGAGATGGAGTCTGGCTGTGTCGCCCAGGCTGGCCTTGAACTTCTGGGTTCATGTGGTCCTCCCACCTTGATAAGTGTCTCCCAAGTAGCTGGGACTATAGACTTGTGCTGTGACGCCTTGGCTTTTGATGTGCTAGGAGGAGGAGTGTTCCTGGCCCAGTGTTAGGGGAGGGTGGGCAGGATACTAGATCATCTGCCATCTGCTACCACATCTTGTCCTACTCTTTGGGCCTCAGTTTCCTCATCTGTCAGAGTAGGAAGTACAGTACTGCTTTGGAGTTACAGATTATTCCAAACCTGTTCACATGCTTTGCTCCTGTATGTCCGGGGTTGGGGGGTGGGGGTTCCAGGATTTTTAACTAGTTCAGTGAGGTGGGCTGGCTACCGCCAAGGCTGATGGAGCCCCAAGGTTTGGAAATTGGAGGGACAGGCAGCCAGGGGTTCTCTGCCTGGAATTCTCCCTGTGGCTCCCTAGCCCTCACACCTGGGCATTCATCTTCTCTGAAATATAATACTTCCTGCTGTTCTGTGGGTACAGCTGAGGTGGTGGCCTCCTGCCCTTTCCCCACCCCTGGTGTAAGGGCTCAAGTTTCTTACCGAATACCCAGAGTTTTCTTTCCTGAGAGGGAAGGAAACTTGGGTTGGGGAGTTAGGGGTAGGGTGGGCAGGGATTCCCAAGGGCCAGCCTTTCCTGTGGGGAGGGGTATGCCTGTCCACTCCTTGGAACCTGGACCCTTGGCCTGTGCTGATGTACAGGGTTGGCAAGTCTAGGAGATGAGTCCAGTTCAGGAGCCAAGGCTTGGTCCAGCCATCTGCTCTGTGATCCCAGATTCTGCCTTTACCCTCTGGGAGGGAGCTAAGTTCTACTGGGCACCTATTCGAGATCTGTTTACGGCTCAGCCACCGTGTGTGGGATTTTATCCCCATTTTACAGAAAATGGGCTCAGGGGAAGTGATTTGCTCAAGGGATAGAGAAGCAGTGAGATGGAGACTATTTCTACCCTAGTGATGGCAGGTAGGTGGGGGAGTGAGGTGGGGATTCTACTCCCTTGCTTGGACCATTCCCTCCAGCTGAGAGAGAGAGGCTTTTCACGACTAAAGATTTGAGGCTCTTCTCTATTTGGGGGTTGGAGGTGGGAGCTGCTGCTTACCTTAGCCTCTGCTGGACTCCCAACTACGGGGCTAAATTCCAGGACCGCCTCTCAAGCCCTGAGGATTGTCTCCTGCCTCTTTTGAGTGACGGGCCCCGCCCCCTGGCTGGACACGTCCTAGGCTCCGCCCCCTGCTTCAGTTCCAGGCCCTGCCCCGTACTCTGGGCGACGCCCGCCCCACTCTTTTCAGTCCCGGACCCGCCTCTTTCTCTGGCACGTGCCTGCTGGAAGTAAGGAAGCCCGACCTCGAGGCTGCGCAGGCGCGTAGTGGCGCCGGCAAAGTGGCGGGAAGCGCGAGGCAGTGTCTCGCGCCTGCAGAGCCTCCCGGAGCGCATGCGCCGTGGAGCTTGCCTGAGCTTGTCAGAGCGCTCGCCAGAAGTGACGAACAGACCCCTCGAGGCCCAGAAGTGGGTCAGACCCAGGCCGTGAGGACAACTGAGGGAAGTCAAAGAGCTTCCGAAAGCAAGAAACAGGATTCTGTGGGGCAGGGCGGGGACAGGCTGCGGCCGAGGGAAATAGGGGCCTGCGGGAGCTCAGAGGAAGGAGGGCCGTGGTTCCACAGAGGAGAGGAATCTGGGGCCGGCCCCTGAAGGATGAGTAGGAGTTCAACAGAATAACAGAGATGGAGAAAACAGCCCTTGCAAATGCCTTGGCGCATCCCTCCATGGGACGTAGACAGATGGACAGTCAAAGGTAAGTGGACACGTAGAGCCAGCCACGCCGTCGTTAGGTCGTTCGGTCGGCAGCCATCTGCCTCCGGGTTCCTCTGTGTGGGGAGACAGACGTGACCCTGGCAGCCACAGTATAAAGTGGCAACACGAGGCAGGCCCAGGGTGCCTCGGGCCCGGCAGCACGTGTCCCACGAGGCCTCCTGTGTGCCAGGCCCTGAGCTGGACTCTGCCGGGGGCCCTGAGGGGACTCCAGCCCGGGTGGAGCGCTCCCGTTCTGGCGGGGGAACCGGACTGGGACGCGGCGGCTCCCGAGCCACAGCGGTCAGAGCCACGGCGAGCAAGTGGCAGAGGCTGGAGGAGCCCAGAGGACACTGAGAGGAGGGACACGGGAAGGCGTCAAGGACTGGGACGCTCCCCGTTGATTCTGTCAAAAATTACCACCAACACCAAGTTACATATTAGTTGTGAAATATTTGGGAAAGTGCGTAAGACATAAATGTACAGTTATTAGCATTATTGTAAAACACCAGTGTCATCCGTGCCAAGAAATATATTACCAGGACCCCAGGACCCCAGGACCCCCGCCCCCCGCCCGCCTTTCTGTTACGGGCTCCTTCCTGATCACGGCTCCCCTGCTGGAAACACTGTCCTGACTTTCGCAGTAATTAATTCCTTGCTTTTCTCTAACTTTCTAGCTTTTCATCACTCAGTGATATATACTAATTTTGTCTCTTCTTGAATTTAACATAAACATAAACAGAGTCATACAATATGTTTTGTTGTGTCTGGTTTCTTTTGCTCAACGTTGTGTTTGTGAGATTCTTCTATGTTCTGCTTATCTGTAGATGACTTGTTTCTTGCTGTTGTTTTTGTAGATGGCTATTTTTATTGCTGTATAGCAGGGTATTCCATTGCATAAATATACCACAATTCGTTCATGCATTGAACTGTTGATGGACTTTTGGGTTGTTTCCAGTTGGGGGCTGTTATAAATAATGCTGCTGTGAACATTTTTGTGCATGGTTTTTAGTGAACAAATGCTTCTATTTCTATAGGGATACACCTAGAA
Source organism: Lepilemur ruficaudatus (assembly GCA_963574885.1). Taxonomy (NCBI): domain Eukaryota; kingdom Metazoa; phylum Chordata; class Mammalia; order Primates; family Lepilemuridae; genus Lepilemur; species Lepilemur ruficaudatus. Next base: position 852 of record CAUYRT010040946.1, on the reverse strand, counting down.
GTGCTGGACATGGGTATCGGTATGCTCAGGTTTGGTGGATACTGTCAATATTGTTTCCTGTAAGTACTATAGCAAATTGGCACGAATGTGGTGGCTTAACACAACAAAATCTATCCTGGAGGTGATAAATCTAAAATCAGTTTCACTGGGTCAAAATCAAGGTGTCAGCAGGGTTGCAGTCCCTCCACAGGCTCTAGGGAAGAATCCAATCATTGCCTTTTCCAGCCTCTGGTGGCTGTCACCATCCCTTGACTTGTGGCAGCATCACTGCATTCTCTTGTCTCTCTGGTCACATTGCTGCTTCTCTCTGTGTCAGATCTTCCTCTGCCTCTCTCGTGGAGGGATACATGTGATTGCATTTAGGGCCCAACCAAATTATGCAGGATAATCTCCTCATCTCAAGATCCTTACTGTAATCACATCTGCAAAGTCCTTCTTGCCATATAAGGTTACATGCACAGGTTCCAGGGATTAAGTCAGGACATTTTTTCAGTGACGTTTTTCTACCCACTACACTGCCAAACTGTTTTTCTAAAGTGGCTGTACTATTATAATTTGCTCTCCCAGCAGCCCTGAATGAGAGTTCTATTTGCTCCATGTCTTCACCAATACTTAGTACTGTCAGACACTTTAATTTTGCCAGTCTGATGGATATGTGGTAGTATATCAGTGTGGGTTATGTTTCTTCTCCCTGGTGATTAATTTCTGTTCATTCTTTTTTTTTTTTTTTTTGAGACAGAGTCTCACTCTGTTGCCCGGGCTGTAGAGTGCCATGGCATCAGCCTAGCTCACAGCAACCTCAAACTCCTGGGCTCAAGCAATCCTTCTGCCTCAGCCTCCCAAGTAGCTGGG